>JASANE010002402.1:0-45550 GCA_030248225.1 Trileptium ribeirensis | reverse complement strand
AATATTAAAAAACCTATAAGTATAAATTTTTGTTACTTTCTGACTGTTATTTAAAAAGTTATTACTGCATAACTTATAAATTATTAGCTATGTAACCTACCTTATTGAAAATAAAAGTAAATGAAATCAGCGTAGCCACAAACACATAATTATGAATACTTATTACTTTAAGACTATTAGATTAAAAGTTATGAATTTAAAACGTATGTATAATTAGCTATGTAACCAAGCATAATTTAAAAAGAAAAAATGATATCAGTAGAGTAGAAAACCTATAGTTATGTATTTTGGTACCTTTGTGACTATTAGTTGAAAAGTTATTAAATATAACGTTTAAATTATTAGCTAAGTAATCTAAACTTATTAGCATATATAACCTACGTTTATGTACATGGAAAACCTGAAATCCGCGTATTATAAAACCTATAGTTATGACTTTTGTTACCTTTGCTACCATTAGTTAAAAAGTTATATATTACTTATCATTAGCTATGTAACTTGATAAATTATTAGAATATGTACCCTAGCTAAATTTAAATATAAAAACTGAAATAAGCGTGGTTGAAAACTTAATTGTTATGAATTTTGTTATCTTTACTACCTTAGTTAATTAGCTATGTAACTATATATTTTTAGTTATTGAACCTAGGTTAATGTAGGGTTAAAGACATACAAGCAGAATAATAGAAAACCTGTACCTTTGAATTTTGTTCCTTTTAGTGCAACTGTACAATACTATAGCCGTAACCTTTACAGTATATTAGATATATAACCCATTGAAATTGTACATTTTCTTTTAATCTGATTAAATAATTGACTGTAGATACAACGCCTGCAACTATATACCCACATATACACAACAAACCCTTATACTATATACCCCAATATACATCATATACCCCACACATATTGATTATATACTGCATACAGCACCACAACCGATTCATTGATTCATTATACGCTGGGTGCTAGACTATGCAGGTATAATGATTACCAAAACAGTGTTATAATTTAAATATATTAAGTTTGTATTTATAAACTATTATATATACCTTAATTTTTAAATATTTAATCAGCAAACTTGAATGACCACTAATAATTTATACAGAAAAACAGAAAGTCATTTAAAGCAAAAACAAGTTACCATAAGCGTGGTGTATCTAAACCTAGAGTTATGCGGAATAATCATATTGCACTAATAACTGATAATGACATCATAATATAAATCACCATCAGCCTATATATTGTTCGAATATAGCAAGTAAATGAGCATGATACCACATACTCGATAAAATATGCTATTCCAAATGACACATAGTTGTTCTGTGGAGCACGTGTAACATATGGTATAGAACTAAAATGATATCATCATGAATGCTGACTAGTTAAAAAACTAATAATATAGCATAGTATTATATATAATAATGGTTTCCAGCATGTATATTTGATAAGCAAGGTTTGGAAAGTATTATATACATGTTTTTTGTCTGTTTATCGTTTCTGGAAGCTTTGATCTGCAACGCCGCCATATTGAGATGCAAAACACATGTTTCTTTAATGTTTAACACCTGTGTGGGGGCCATCTGTCACCCCACCCACTCCACTTGTGTGGAGGGGGTAAAACCAGCCTTTTCTATCTACTCCAGGCAGGCCTCCGCCTGCCTTTCCGTTAACCCAGGATAACCACAAATGGCGCCCCACTATTACCAAAAGTATCTATGTTTTCGTCACTATATCATTTTTGTGTTTCGTTGCACAGGTGTATCGCCATTCGAATCGCCTTGTCACGACTACCTCAACACTTCCTTGGGGCCATCGATCTGCCCAGCCGTAAGCCCAAGGAGCTTGCCATAGCTCCCTATATTAATGTATGAAGGTCAGTATAAGTAGGTCGGTTCCCAATATTATGTTCACCCCACGTGTTTGGCATCATTCGAGCCCTTTTTTAGCCCTGGGTCCGAATTTGTCCTTTAGTCTAGAAGAATTTTGATGGGAACCTTTCGCCGCCAGTCTCCTCATGTCTTCGGCGTTCTTTCTTTCGCTTCTCCTTCCTGTCTCTAACTGACCTTTCCGTCGTTGTTTTGTTTAATTCTGCTCGTTTCCATTGTTTTTTGACGTACTCATTGCACACTTTTTGGTCGACTCTTCGTTCGTCTCTTTTGTGCTGTCTTTCACTTCGTCTGGCTGCTTCTTTGCTGACCTGTTGTCCCCTTTGCTATCTTAGCTCTCTTCTTTATGTCTTGTCTTCTTCCTTTTTCTTCTTATCCTGCTTCTCTCCTCATAATTATTTCTTGAATTAAAATATTAGTTAATCTATTAATATAATATACTAGTATAAAGATGCACCAGACGTACATACATTAACATTGACAAAACGGTATACATTAACTATGTACAAAATGGAAAAATAAACACAATTTTTTGGTAAATTTATAAGCTTTATGAATTCCCAAATCGTGCACTTGAGTATAGGCGTATATCGGTATAGGTTTCGGAGCCCAGTGGTTGTCTCAAGGGGTCTCGGCCGGGGTTGAAATTTGCGCGCGTGTCCCCTGGTGGTGCGCCGTGTCTGAGTCCCCGTTTTAGGCTCCGTCCCATTGCCCGCTTCTCCCTGGGACGTCCCATAGGCAGCAGTGTCGCTATGAGAAAAAATTATAGACGAACAGATTAATAAAATATGTGTAAACTAATGAGGAAGGTGGCTTTTAACACATGAGAAAGGTACGATTTATATAAGTATTTTTGTCAATTTTATTCACATGCATTATGCATATATGAAAAGACGCACATTGTTTGCGACTCTGCCTCTGTGGATCGAAAAGATTATGGTGTCTGGAGGCAAATAGTTCTGATGGTCCAAAAATGAACAGGTTAAATAAATATTTTCTAGACGATTTCAAATTTAGTCGTTGTTCCAATATTTCAGCATTACATTGTACAGACAGTTTGGTTAGAATTTCGTAATGGTACTAAATTTCAATCCAGATAATTTGATCATTTGAGGTTAAATTTTACTTTAACCTTTTATCCAGACATCACTTATTTGTTTTAATTCTTGCTCAAAACTTCAATTTCGCTCCATATTCGCAGATGTCAGACATTCTTTTGTCCTGGCGGTCTCTTTGGATATTTGCAGTCAGATCACGCCAAGCTTGCAGTAATAAAATTTCCACCATAGTTTTGATTGTATCTCGGATTGAAAATTCCGACGTTTCTTGAGGTTGTAGATTCGCCTCGTAGAGGGCGATAAATTTTGTATAGTTTGACAGCAACAACACTTTTTCAGGTTGGGCGAACCGCATTCAATTATTGAATCAGTTTAACTTAGGCAAACCTGATTTGGGTCCATTTTACTGACATGTTGCTTCGCTATTTTTGTTGTTTTACGTGTGGTTCCACGAGTGCACTTGGGACGTAGCTGAGTGTAAGCCGAGCGCCGGCAAGTTCATGGTGACGGGAGAGTACACTTGCCTTCGGACCTTACTCTAGGCCGTTGTGGTGTTGGGAGGAATGTTAGATTGGATGTTTAATTTCGGATAAGTATCCGATGTATATAGGTATATATCTACACCGAAAATCGCATAGTTGAACGTAGCTAGTGCACCATTCTTTTGAGTCTTCCGTCCGCCGTATGGCGTCCCTCATTTTACGCTCCGAATTGCTACGGCAAGTGTCGTCTGAAATCTTAGTTTATGTAGTTGAGTTTCAATTCTGGTGACCAGGAAAACTTAGCCGAAGTCCTTCTAATTGATAGTGGTTATAGATACTTTCTAATTGACAGTTGTAATAGATACTTATACAGCTAAAACTGTTAATACAAACTAGATCCAAATTTTACTTGAATTTTGCTTCGAGTTTGTACTCTTGAAAATTTTTCCTAGAATAACCTCGTTATTGATTTCAGTTTAAACTGTTCATCGAAAATAGGGTTCTATTCTGAATTTTATTGATCCGAGAATTTCTGCTAAAATTTGTAGTTTTAGTTTAACGTTCACAGATCATGCAGCACTTGGGGCCGAGCGACGGGAGTTGAAGGAAAGATTGGCAGGGCCCGTGTGCCCTACCAAGTGCTCAGGTTTGGGTTGTAAAATTGATAAACACGACACTGAGTTACGGAAATTTGGGAAATAAGGACCGGCTCTAGAGCGGAAGGTAGGCCCTGGCCAGAGTTAACATCACTGAGATAATTCTAAGTTTTCTGAGTTTAGTTGTTTCGACGGATTTGAGGCTTTGCTAATTGGTATTGCGTTTGCTGATTTTTCATGACTTCACTATCTATTTTTGTGTGATAACTCACACATATTTCTGATTTCGTAGGCAATATGTCGTCCGAGTTGTACGATTCATTTCCGTCGAGTAACCGTTGATCATAAAGATTTAATTCTTCGTGATTTTATGTGTTGGCTGTTAAGATGGAGGACCGAATTATGTTGAGATTTTACCTAGCAACATTGTAGATTAATAATCCTGACCACAACATACATACCCTACTTCAAACAATAATTGAGATTTATACAGTATTCAATAATGTCGTATCATGCAAGAATTGTTGTGAACGCGATGGAACATGATGACATACGTCCGGATACCACAAGCTCTAAGTCCAACCGTGATCCATTTACTTCAATAGAAAAGTAACCTATTCTAAAATTAATAAAATCAAAATAATCGCTTACCAGTGATTCAAAATTTTACCCTAATTGATCTAAGCTGATTGTTCTTTAGGTGAGCTCTAGGCCGTTGCCTCTGAAAATTAAAAGCAGTTTGTCACTGCCTTGGCGGTGGCAAACACAAAAGGTAGGGGCCGTTTCTTCGCTTCGAGATAAGAATGTCACCAGTAGTTGTGGACATAGATAGAGACTGACAATTGGCAAGGATTACCTGTCGATTAGCATGTCTCCATTCCTATGACCGTAGATTCAATTATTGGGTACAAACAGTGCCTCTGAAGCATGACCAAAGACACAGTTGGAACAATTCCGAACAGAATGATGTGCCGCTGCGCCTTCCAACTAAAACAGTTAATTAACTAGAGTTGTAAAGAGAGCCTCAACTGTGGCTCAGTAGTTAATATAAAACAAATGGAGATATATGTATATAAGTTAGTCGTGGCTGTGCCGGCTCGGATTTTGTGTATTATAACATGTTTGGTTGGAATTCTTTGACTATATGTTCACAATTTCCATGAGATATAGGAGCAAATTTTCAGGATGTAATAGATTTATGATCTTGCATATGTTTACGTTGGCTTTCTTGCAATTACAATATATAGCTATACCCTAGCGTCCAAAAATATATCGTGCCTTTATGGAACCGCAGGCTTGATATGCTGGTGGAAGACTTGTTAGTGTCGATATAGGAGACATCAGTATCAAATTTAACTAGTTATGACTCAACATAGGCCTGTGGATCAGAACGCAAATAGCCAAATATTATCTCGTTTAGTTCTAGTTAGAGGCCATAGTAATTGGCACTACCTATAATGTTAATTGATGCAGCCACGTGAGGATTTTTGGGGCAAAACTCATGGTAAACAGGCGCCCTCACGTTTGAGCCGTAGGATTGATGTGAGAAAAGTTTGGCCTCACATCAGAGCAAAACCATAAAATTTTCAAATGGGGGCTTGATCATTGAGCTTTGATAGCTTTTTATTTTTAAAGCACTGCCTTTTAGGCTTTCATACAGCATTCATAAATAGATTCATAACATTATTTCTCTCTGTCCACAGATATTTAGAGTCAGTCATTGGCACGATGACTACATCATTCCCGCGTGTACAGCTGAGACCAACGCTCGTGAAATATCAACAATACGAGCGCCGGTGCAAACTACACGTAGTACAAACGCGGCGCAGTATGAACACACGTGCAACACATACAAAATAATACGTTTACGTTTCCAATTTACGGGTTAGGAAATAAAGAAATGACAGACACCAACGATGCCAAATCGAGTTTTGGGTCGTAGTCTATCCCTAAGGCAGAATGGTAACCAGAGTAGCCACCGGGTGTAAATCAACCCACGAAATGGCTTATGAAAACCAGTGGATCACATAAATTTCACTGAACTGACATATAATTTTAGTTGGTGGTGTAATTATCAGTAAATGTTGGGTTCTACGTCTCAGATATAGGCTCAGTATGAACCCAAAGAGGTAAATATAGACTTGGGATATAGGACTACCAAAAAAGTTAGACCTGTTCGAGCATTAAAAGTGGTTAGGTCGGTAAAAGTGACACAGAACACCCCCATTTAAAATTGTACTCAAAAGTTTGCGCCAAGTCGACATGCAACATGCTTGGAATCAAGCATTCTCACAGCATCAATACAAAGTTATAATATTATACTGTCAGGTAAAGTTGTTAGCCCTTATCGGCTATCAAAATTCATTACTCGGAGAACCTTGGAAAAAGAAACAAAATGCTACTAGAAAGGCGAGGGCGGTTTTGATAATTTAAGATGGCAGGGGCACGTCGTAAATGGCGCCACCAGGCCTCTGTTTCAAGAACCAAATATTACCTTTTAACGCAGTGTATTAAATATCGGTACTAGCGAAATCCTGCTTGTACCAGTCGTTCGAAGGTGACAGCAAATGGCTCAGTATTATACCGCAAGCCTCGGACGTATATAACAGTGTCTTTAGGATCACGCTATGATATACTTTCTGATGTTTTTCTAAGGCAGACTTAAGCTCCTATTGGGAAGAGTTTGCAAGTCAATCTTAAACTCCTTCCTACGGAGATTCAAGACATAACCAACTCTTTAAATTACAGCATATTAACGATGTTTTACAAACATAAACTGTACAGGCACATGAAAGCACCTGTTCCGTGACAAATCCATTTTAAGTAAAACTCTTGAACATCTTGGCTCCCTAGGTGGCGCTCAGGACTGAGACACCTCGAATTAATTATTGAACAACGTTTGCAAATTTGGTGACAATCCCGTTGGTCATCTCGTAGCGACTTATACGCTGGTGATCCTTTAGCTGGTTTAGCGTTTATTACCGCTTCTTCTCGGTTACAAAAAGGAATCTCAATCATTTGCGCTAGCAGTCGCCCTTGCGCGTTTAAAGGCGATTTGAACCGCAGTTCTTTTCTTGCTAGAATTTGAATTTAGCTCAGTTATGCACATCACGCTGCGGTGGTCTCCAGAATTAGGTCTAACAGCCGATGCGATACGTCGGCCTCTACAAAATGTATCAGAGCTGTTTTGAACGCGTCTTGGATGGAAAAAATTGCTAAGTGAAAGACAGCTTTCCGAACTCATATCAAGTAAAATATTATAAATAAGAGGGTTAGCTCCAGTATAGGTTAGTGGTTGATCGAATGTAGTGGACATAAAAAATAATTACATCAAACACTGGGCCAAGACTATGGTATCGAGTGTCAGCGCCATGTTGTTGAGACCAAATCAGACTTGCGTAGTGGACTAATTTACTCGTAGATATCCGCTTGCAAAATTATCAAGTTTACTACAATTACACGATATTATAAATTGAAGGTTAAGCCAGCCTGACATTGCATATATTCATATGATCGGCTAAGGTTAAAATCGCTGAGTATTGAGTTTTTGTTGTTTTATTCGGTGGAGCCTGTTGGACTTTTGTATGCTTTGGGAGAGTACTTGGCAGACTTTTCAGATGGGAGTAGAAGTATATTGACTGCTTGATACGAAGTTAACGTTACAACAATATTAAACTTACGGTGTTTTACTTTCACAGTATATAGCTGGAAACGAGTCAAGTACATATAAAAGTAACTGGCATGAAAGGGTAGACCGATTCCATAAGTAGGTTAGGGTTTTGGAAATTTTTTGGACTGATTACTTCAATAATTTACAGCCCTCAGGAAAACGATTTATGGCAGACCTCCGGTCACTAATAGGATATAGTTTAGATTGAGTGACTGCCAGCTTATAAATTTCCCGGCAATAAGAATATAAATGGTCTAAATTTGAGCCAAAGTTTAGAGACAAACAGAGGGGCCGACGAGAAGCGTGCCCCCAAGTTCTACAATAACAACATATTGCAGCTCCAGCAAAGGGATTTGCAAAAATTGTACCTGGAGAATCGATTGAGCTTTTAACTGCCTGGCAAACTCGTACTCAGATACGCTGCCGTAGGCAGGAGAAAGCCCCTACAAAAGTAAGCTTTGTTAAATTCCAACCACTTTGTAGAAAGGTGGGCACTGTTATCGCAATATGTAGTTAAAAGGACATCATATGCACTCGAGTGAGTCACGAAATAAACTCGAGAGTTGGCTTTAACCTACAATGGGTAACCGAAATAAATGGACCAAGGCGCAGATCACAAGATCACCAATGGACCAGATCACAAGCCGGAAAGACCATGTTGCTAAACGGCGCTAAAAATTGGAAAAGGTTACAACAAAACACTGTTCACGAGCGTCAAACTAACGTTCGAGACGAGAGCGGTGTTATCGTTTGTGGTCCTGCCATTTCGAACGCAAACTCGAATTAAATTTTGATAAACAGATAGCATCGCCCCGTCACCGTCTTATCAAGTAACACCGTTCAGGTTTCTAGGATGCAATTGTATATGACAGACTTTGCGTCATTGCCACGAGTATTCGCTCTATTGAATATTACGTCGCGAGCAAACAGGCCGTCGGACCGTCAGCTGTGTGATAATAAAATGAACGTGCTTGTATAAACGTTATTTAAATTTGTGAGCGACCCAACCCTGGCCCATTTATTATCACAGCGCCGATATTAAAGCAAGATTCAAAGATATCTCATATCCAAATATCATACCATGTTGGTCACGTACTTCTCAATTGAAGCTTAATGAACCCCAACCTCAACGGATCTGATTAAAAAACAGCTGTACCATAGTCGCTACGGTAGATTTTATCAGATTGCTCGAAAAGTAGCATTCCAATCAGGAAAATCACTACAAGTTGGATATTCGAGATGAACCGAAGTTACTTTGACTGTATCCTTTGTACCACATATTTTGTAATTATATATATTTATACATTCTGATTTGCTTTTCTGTATGTTAACAATTATCAATCGCTTTGTTAGTAGTCTATTGTTTCCAAGAATGAACTTTTAATATTTTATTCCGTTATGACTTGTGACATTTACACCAAACGTGAAGCTTCTGTTTCATTGTCCGAATCATATTAGTCCTATCCCCTTTCGCGAACTCGAGCTAATTTCGAAGCGGAATCATGTGTTAGTTTCCGGTCGATAGCTGCTCTAACTATCTCAAAATCAATCTTTTTGGAAAGAGATAGTATTGCCTGATGCGGGTTTATAGCGCACAATGATCGCCCTTGATCCATATATTAACGTAGTTACAACTGTTTGTTTAAAGCTAGATTGCTTGCTGAATTAATATATGGTTCTTTTTGCCTTATCATACAGTCCATATTAACAAATATTCACTATGCCCTC
Organism: Trileptium ribeirensis; assembly: GCA_030248225.1. Lineage (NCBI taxonomy): Eukaryota > Metazoa > Nematoda > Enoplea > Enoplida > Thoracostomopsidae > Trileptium > Trileptium ribeirensis. The sequence continues at coordinate 36,127 of JASANE010002402.1, read as the reverse complement.
TGCTCCATGTGTACAGTCAAATATATCTAGAAATTAAAACTTCTGGTGTCCTGTGTTCATTGACGGCAGCGTTATTTATTGAATATTTCGTACTCATTAGCTGGTCAGCTACCCGCGCTACGGTAGTAGATGAAAGATCACAAGCTCTAACGAATACGGTTCACCCTACGTACTAAGATTTATTAACATCAAAATGTTGCGAGAAGAGTCTACAGAGAAATCAATAAACATTTTTCATCAAATAATCCCAAAATATGCCAAAATTTACTGTACGAAGTAACGCATTGTTTAAAGTATGCTAAACTAGGCTAACATCCTATCAAACAAAGAATTCGACGTTAAAAAATCGGGTTATCTTGGAACCCTGTCGGAGCATTATTAAATCGTTGGGTGAATTGGTGGACGCTTAGACTGAACCAAAGTTCACACGATTTAATAATAAAATATGATCATACAAGCTAATTAAACAACTTCTGAGTAAAATCGAGAAAGGTAATAGCTGCTTAACATTATGCACTGTGAGCAAGTGTCATTGTCAGCCTCCTGGGAACCTCAGCAATAATGCCCGATACAAGACACTTGCGCAGCCAATCGGGCAGGGTCTGAACACACCTCGTGAAGCGCAGCTCTGGCTTGCTAAGCTCTGTAGCTTGTTTTGTCTGATCAAGAAAAGCAAACAAAACTACCAAATTCGCAAAAACTTGGGTCTTCCCCTTGAAGTTATGATACCCAGAGTCGTATGTGCATGGTGTTGGGAACTTGTTCCATGCAGCTGCGTATACATATATAAATAAACAAAAATTAACTACAGGTAAGAAAAATATGAAAGTATGAAAGTGAAAAAATCAAAAAACGGAAGTTGAACACTGGGACTCCAACAAACAACATTTAGGCTGAAAGTTACACACTTAAACCACTTTGTCGAACAACATGTGATTACATTAGCTTCGCAATCTCAATTTCGTGATAGTGAGAATTAAATGTCTTCTTTCGCATTTGGGACTATGTGTTCTCCAACAAAATAATTATCTGATATGTTTCCAGTTTCTAAATGGAGACGGTTTTTTGACAGTTTGAACGTCTTTCATCATTTTACAGCTTATCAAACTAAAATAAACGCATAACATATGTACAAAACAGTAATTCGAAAATAACCACAAACGCCAGATGAAACGGGGTCCGAACCCTAGCTCCGCGCGTGTGAGGCACATCAGTTAACCACTACACCGTTGAAACATTGGAAATAGTCTTTGTTGCCATTGTTTATTCAGAGATTGTCCGACAGCCAGGTCATCATAATGGGTTATATAAATGACCAGCCTGGAAATAACCGTCAGAATTGCGTTCTGCAGTCTAAAATTTGCCCGTTATACGAAACTAACATTCATTTTAATATACGTAGCTTTGCCGTACCTCAACCGTGAAAACATTTTTAACATTAATTTCGATATACACTGAAACTGAAATATATGTTTTATGAAATTTTTCTATAGCTTGCGTTCTGGTGTTCATCTTTATATATCATCATTGTTATTCTATTATATATACCATTATCATTCAATTACATCACCGTTATATATATTATACATGTTAATCTTTATCCATTTACATATCCTTTATTGCATACAATGTATTGTATTGCTAAATGCTATGATCTTGTTATGAGAGTATTGTTTGTAAATTCCACAGGTCGATTGGTGCAGTTTATCCACGGTATTCCACCTACTCTCGCATCGCAAGTTTTTGGTGATTCGACTACAATGTCTGAAACGAAAAATTAAACTATTTAGCACTTCGATTTAATATGCGAAAGGATAACCAACTATATAGAATCAACCTATTGCAGCGATTAGCAGTAATTTAAAGCTAGAATATTACATGCGGAGCATTATAAAGGTCGAAAACAAAGGCACAGCCTGACGGTTGTGGCAAAACAATGTAAAATTACGACTATTTAAAATACATGTGATAATTAATAAATTGAAATAATTTGCGAGCTTTTCGGCTTTGCCGTTATTGAAGATGAATTTAGTTGGTTATTCAGCCAAGTTGTAGAACTACAATACTCTGATATTGGGTTATTTATGCTTCATAAATTAATAAGTCAATACTTTCCAATCATAGAGTGTGGAACAAAATTTTATGTAACCGTCAAAGTATCTAATACCCGGCACCCGGGCGTCAGCGCCTTAGCTTTAGTATATATTTCTATTAATATGTACGACATTTCTTTTCGTAATATCGAGTTTATTCATATTTAATTATAGGTATCTACACGATTTCTTTTATATCTATATTGTATCTCTTGACGAATTATTAATGTAGCATCCAAATTGTCTTAATGTTATATTCAATATAAAAATTTCTTGTTAGCAGACGTTCTTTTAGGCAAGCAGTCACGTTTCTGGAGCATGCATCAACTAAGCAGCTCGAAAACCGCTACGAAAGGAACTAATATGTAAAACGACGACATTGCAACTTTAAAGTGTGACAAACACTGCTATTGTAACTAGTAATTTTTACTTTTATATCAAATTTTGGTCATAACAAACATATTACCGACGCAACATTAAGATATTTTTGATGTAACATTAAGACTTCTAACTTTAAACTTCGGATGAAACATAAAGTCTTTTTGGATGCTTTATATTAATTCCTTTTCATATCTTTTCCACTGATACTCGCAGGTATCTGGTAAGGAATTCAACTAATGTACTTATTGCAGGATTTGACACCGCGCATGTCTTGCTTTGATATTGTAATTTAATCCACAGATCATTTGAGCCATAACATTTTTGCGTTCATCAGCACACAATTGTTCGGTTATATTGTTAGTAATAATTATAAATCTCTGACAAAAAAATTTATTGTTAAATGCTTCAAATAACTACTGTGTTTACCGCCCTCAAATATTTACTCACAAAACATTCCAAAACATTCTGACATTTTACTATCACCCAAAAATTAGGCTAGCGCCTCTTTTCCCCTTTATTTGATGATAACGTCAGCTCCTGTTTTGGGGGGTAAAACTTTGGGCTGCCCTTAGTTTACAACAATAATCTGCCGTAAGCGATTTAATGCCAACGTTAATTAACGTTTTATGATTAAAGACTTGATACAAACAGAGAATTATACGTTTTAAATCGAAAAAAAGTTTCGAAATAGTCATATGATGAACCGCTTTGTACTCTACAGTTTTCTTATAGCGCTAACTGGAAGGTGCTGGGTTGGTATTGATAACTGGTTCGCTGTACGATTCTTCTGTTGCACATCGCAAGTATCAACTTTCAAAGAATTGTTCCTTTGATGATTTTATTAATTTGTTTTACTTTTTTAGTTTATAATTTGTATTTGACTCAGTGTGAATGAAACATGTAAACAAAAGTTTAACAATATTAATACTCGTACTCTCGCCACGAGCAGAAACTAAACGAGCATGACTAGTCTGTACACTGTGCGTATTCCGAGATTGACACATTTGAGCATCATTCGCTATTTCAAAATCCTAAAACGCACAGTTTAGTTGCCTTTTAAACATGTGGAAAACCGCAAGTTGTTTTGCTTCTTTATTTAATGAAAAAGGCGAAAACTTATAAAATTAATAAACAACTTATAAGGAAAATTAGTGTTTCATACCTCATTTAATTTTGTTTAAGTATTCTAACGCCGCCACACTGCATGCATACCTTTCAAACGGGACTGCATTCATCGTGATCAACAGTGCAGATTCCGATAGTCCCATTACGTACAACTAAACAAAAAATAGCAACATTTGACAGTATTCATTGCCCAAATAAAGAAGTCTATGATCTCCACAGCGCTCAGAAAGACCATCGACATGCCCAATGTACGTTTCAAACCATGCAACCACCGTGTTTAACGGGTTGAATAACTCTACAATACCATCATTCACAAAAAATTATTAAGCTAAAATTTTGAAAATGACAATTATTGGAATCTTTTTAACTTTGGCGCATGGCTCAAAAATGACTGTTTTGACAAAAAAGCGTTATAGCAAAGTTGTAGATGTCTATCTAAATAAAGTATAAATGGCACCGTTCGACAGCTATTATTGCCAAAATAAAGAATTTCGAACTCCATACAGCACTCAAACATGGTAAGGTCATGCACGATGTGCGTTTGAAAAAATAAAATTAACTCGTTTAGCATGTTAAATACCGCTATAAATCGATTATTCACCCTTAGCAAAAAAGAAACTCGTTTAGTCAAAATTTTGAAAATGTAAATTTTTCAAATATTTTTAACTTAGGCCCATAGATAAACAAAATTGTTCTGACAAAAAGTATTAGAGTAAAGTTGTAATTCTCGATGAGAGCGTTCTGGAACTTTATTTTGTAATCTGGTAGAAAAGTTACAACTTGAAATGTAGGCGGGCCGTCAGTATTAATATAAAAAATTTCCAACTCATGTCAGTTTTCTAGAAATCTGTTTTAAACTTCCTAGTGAGTCGGAAACACAAAGCTAAAGTTAAACGATTCAATTCTGTATTCTCGGGTGGAATAAAAATTTCGAAAATTTACCAATTCAGTAAGACAAAGCATGCAAATTAGATGCTATGTTGAAACTGTTGTATTTACTGCGGTTGCTTAACTCGAAACGTTACTCAAATTTTTTTCCAAAGCATTGTTATGGCTTTTGCTTCATACTTTGCACTATGTTGAAAATATATCAATTCAGCTTATAACGGGCTGTCAAAATTTAAACTAAATACTGCTAACCAATCGCAAACTATAGTGGTAACTACAATCCTTACGCGATTTTGACACAAAATTAATTATTTTCATTCTCTTATTCAATTGCTAAAAGTGTTTATTGACCTGAAGGGCCTTCCTATGTAATATCTTAGGTTCCACTTGCTGTGAAATTTTTATGGTATGACATTAGTTCTTACCACCTTATAGACAGGATCAACAATGTTCGACTTGGTTTTGGTCTAAAGAAGGTTGCTGTTTAAACCGTGCTTGTAGAAAAAGAGACATACAGATCAATGTTTTAGCAATATGATTTGTACGTAAAGCTAAACATAAGGGATATCCACATAATCACTCATTAACTATAGCTGTTGTTTTAATAAAAAATTCTGCATCAACTTTGTAGCCATTAAACACGATATTTTATAGTAGAATAAATTTTTAACGTTTTCCTATGAGGTTGAATTTTTTGAAAGCGGTATTGATATCACACAAAAGACATTATAAAGCCTAGTTATAGACATGTAGCACAATTTGTGACGGTAGACGTTTCATAACAATTGAAAAATTGAAAACACCCGAAGACGTAGCACAAATGATTCATAGTCGCTATTAGTACTTGGGTGAACCCAACAGTAATAAAGAAATTTTTATACAATTAAGCGCTATTTACAATAGACCTGCTCACTACGCTCTCTATTTCAATTACCAACTTAGCAATATAATATATATGAACTCCATAAGTACAAATACACTAATGAAAGTTGGTGAAAGACTGGAAGCTGAAAGGTGAAAAGATATATGCAAAAGACTCTAATTTTATAGTAATTGGTTCAACCGACATATGACAACAATGACGCGATATACTTTTGAATACTCCAGGTGAATGTTTATTATTCTAAGTCACTAAACATTATTACACTGTCGTAGAATTTGTCGTGTGATTATTGCCAACCTGGCATTCAGATTAATTGGTGCACAAAACTGAGACTCATCTTCTGCGACTACAAAGTCGTCGACCTACTGGACATTGCTATTTGTAGCCGTCGGTAAATTATATATATATATATATATATATATATATATATATATATATATATATATATATATATATATATATATATAGTTAGCGATTACAAAAAACCGCTGTTCTTTGTAGGTGATAATGTAGATATTGTTTTCCTAAAACATTTTACACCCTATCATTGCTCACGGTACATCGATATATTTTAAAGTAGTTAACGCACGGTGTAAATAGCTGGTTTATTAATATGTCAGTTTCCCTTTCGACGTCGTACAAAGGTACAGATTGCAACAGACGAAAAAAAGATATGTTTGCGCTATGAATTGAGGTGAAACATTAACGATTATACTGTCGTTAACTTGTGTCGTTACCCGTTCTCGATGTATAGACAGTAAGTCATATATTGATACGTTTTATTATCTTCAAAGTCGTATTTCCGCCGGTCAAAGTAGATTTAATACCGCTCAACCTGTTTATAAGTAACAGTTTGACCATAATGTCTTGCAAAAAATGTAAAACAAATTTCAAACATTTGTAAGGATATGAAAGAGTATGCGTATATCCATTTTCCAACACTCATGGTTTATAATTGATTGAGTGATTTAGTTATATTTAGTGTTGCTTGTTGAGCATAAATCTGGTAGTTTCTTAAATTTTCGGCTGACACTTCAGCGGATTGTAAAATATAGCATATAAATGACGGCCCAGAAGAGCTGATTTACGTAAAGTATCGTTGGGTGACTTTGCCAGAGTTCGATTTTGTTTCGTAATAACGTTTCTTTCCTGAAGCTTTGCCAAACAACTAATCGGGCAAAATTTTTTCCTCCTTCATTTTAATTTTATATCTTGATTTACCTGCATTTGGTCGTATGCTATTTAACCATTAATCATCGTTATTTTGCACCTTTTAAAAGTTTGGTATATTGGATTGTTAGGGTTTATTGCTGTGATGCAGCACCGTTTATTTTAAAACCTTTATATTGTTAATTTTTTTATTAAAAACTGTTGAATTATGCTTTCGGGTTTTTTAAATAAATTACTCAATATATAACTCTCAAATATTATTATTTGCTACTGGAAATATCAACTAGGTGTTTGAAATTTCAAACGCGCTACCGAGTTTGATTATGTTCACTCAGCAGCGTAGGAAGAAAAATAAAAGGCCAACTATATGTGTCTTAGATGATATTTGTGATCTACAAGCCATCGGTTATGCTGTAAAGATGAACAATCATCATTAATACCTAGTCGTAAACATGTCGATAGATATTTGTTTCGTTTGCTTTTTACACTTGATGGCTAAGCTCATAGGTGCGATGTGAAATTGCTCCTCTAACAAATTCTGACACATGTAAATGATCAATTCCAATGTTCTAATTGTGCCCCGTCTTGATTCACGCAATATATGTGGTTGCGACCTTGCTACTGTAAATTGATCAAACATAACGCTACAGATTTTGATTATCGTTAAATTAGTATGGATTGATGATTTACATTAAAATCTATGCCAATGCTACTTTATATAAAATAAATTTGTAATGACATATTTCGATTTATGTTACTCGTTTTTCTTCAAATTTTACTGTAAGCGTTTTGCTTTCATTTAGGCCTTAAGTTGTAACTCGTTGATAGTTTGGGTTTTGCTGACGCCATAACCTATTTATATATAACAACACAGCCTGGAATTGCCAAGTTATCAGCGTGTCTGTGCATATTACCAATGACGTGCGTCCTTAAGGATGAATATTTTATATAGCAATATATTGCACAAGTATAACACCTACAATGTTTATGAGGTCACTGAACAAAACCGTATTCATGCAGTCTCAGTGTTTTCATTCGTACGTAGAGCACTGAATCCCTGAATTGAAGTCTGGCTAATTCCATTTGTGGAAAATATATATCATATGCGTTTGCGACTTCAAACTTTTAGCATTATATTCTACAAACTGCTGCGTATTAGGTACTAAGTATCAGTCCTTTACTGTGCTATGGCATACCTAAAAATTTGGCGAACACTTTAGTAGAGTTTGATATAGTAGCAAAGCGAATCGGGTGATTATCTAAATTTTAGGACACTTCGGAATTCACTCACTGTAAATTCAGCATTTAAATAGAAACGGTTCGTGTGAAACACTGTGAGTATTGACATAATAACGAATAATGCGTACGCGATGCAACGTCGTTTTGAAGCGCTAACATCTGCTGGAAGTAGTTTCGGCACTCTCTATAGTGGTGCATTGTTCTTTTAGTATCCGCTTGCAAGCAGAAACGTTTCGTACTCCATTTTTCCAATCATTTGCTTGTGATTCGCACAATATTACCACGTATTAACCGTTATCTTTACTAACAACCTCACGGCAAAGAGCACTCGCATTTTTGAACACCCACTGTTGCTGCATAAATCTCCAACCAATAAATATTCTTTTGTTATTGTTGAAATCATTTGTAGTTGTTCATTAGATGCATTGCGGATTGCTTGTGATTCGCACAATATTACCACGTATTAACCGTTATCTTTACTAACAACCTCACGGCAAAGAGCACTCGCATTTTTGAACACTCACTGTTGCTGCATAAATCTCCAACCAATAAATATTCTTTTGTTATTGTTGAAATCATTTGTAGTTGTTCATTAGATGCATTGCGGATTGCTTGTGATTCGCACAATATTACCACGTATTAACCGTTATCTTTACTAACAACCTCACGGCAAAGAGCATACGCATTTTTGAACACCCACTGTTGCTGAATAAATCTCCAACCAATAAATATTCTTTTGTTATTGTTGAAATCATTTGTAGTTGTTCATTAGATGCATTGCGGATACTGTATCGTGGTCGTTTGTGCATGCTTTAATGGACACAAACACTACTTGGATTCTGATTGACCAAAACTTCTATACCAATGACAATACATTTCCATGCATAATCACAAATCGTTCAATCGACCCAGTGTTACCGATGTTTATCTTCAACACTCGAACCCGAGACTATTATCTAAAAAGCACTATCACAACGAAATATATATGAAATTAAACGCTTAAAATACCACAATACCGTCAACAAGCAGGTTCCAATTTTGTATTGGCTCTGGTGAACACAGTTGTTTTTAATATTAATATATACCACCATCTTGTGCGAATCAAAATCAATGTAATACGTTTGCCCTCGTTGGGTTTTAGAGAATTAGCAGAACTCTGGGTTATTTTGATTACATCATAGAACGAAAATTGTTGAAAAATATCTAAATTTTTTATGTATATAATTTTAAGCCTTATTTTCGCTAGAACAAACTAGTTCAACAAACAATGGCAATTAAAAAATCTCGAATTTTTGGGGAAATTTTTTTATCACCTGTTCTTTTGTTTCCTCCGAATCTTATCTTTTGTCATTTGTTTCTAAAATGTTTCCTTTTACTCCTGTTTGCTGTTTATTTAATGAGTTTAAATCTTTCCGTTTGACTCTTTATTTAATGTGCTTGATTTTTAAACCTGGGTTAATTAGAACTATTTTCATCCCAATATTTGTCCAAACTATTCTTGGTTAAACGGCAAAGACGTCTCGCGTTGAACTTATTTAGAACTTTGCCTGACAATAGACGCAGCCTTGGATTAAAATTTTCATTAGCGCATTTACATAGTGCTAATTACCAAAATTTGGCATATTTTTATTAGTCGGTTAAATGGTTTGCGTTTATTATAGCTATTAAGTGAAATGCTTTACTCTTAAATATTACACAAAGAAATACGATTCTACCCTATCGGAGTAAACGATTCTAGAATATGCTTTTCGCTTTATGCGAAGATTGATCATCGATTATTTCACAATGTATTTTTATATATGAACTGGTCTTTTAATATTAAAAAATCCCAATGACTTAATTTGAGGTTCAATTTGACGTAACGCCGAAAAATAGTTTTGGTTCTGCTCGAACATGTATCGCTAATTCATGACAGAATTTCTCTTCGTGTTGTATGCACTTTATATCACAGTTGATTAAACCGACACAATTACGGATATTTTGTCGTCGCTTTCTTTTTGTTTTACAATTCCATTTTACAAAAATATATATCTTTGTATATAATATATGAAAAATTTAAATGTTTGTATATTAGAATGTAAAATGCAAAAATTTAGTTAAAAGCAAAAAATATCAAATAAAATATATATAGATACATGCAAACATAGTTCGGCTAACAGTTTTGTTAATTAGAGATAAATTCTAAGTTGAATATTTAGAGATTTTTGTTGAAAATATTTTAGGTTGCATGAAATAGTATTTAAGTTTTATAATGTAAATACTAAAAATATTGTCGCTCTAAAACTTATCTGAAGCAACCATTAGTCCGTCATATCACTCAAAGCGTATAAAAGGGCCAATAGCATGATGCAGAATGAGTGAGATTTTCCTGCAGCGAAAATATAAAACGCGCGACTGCAAAATTTGTAGCATTGGCATCAGTAAAGCCAAGATTTTATGAAAGTGTTTTAAGTTTTAATTTGAATTTTAGTAAAATTTACCAAGTGCCAAAATCCTGCAGAACGATTGGGTGATTCATCGCTTGCGTCAAAAACATATATCTCTGACTCAAATGTTGACTTTGGTAACTCAATGTTTGAGAAGCGCTCGACACTGCGTTTTATGCTACGCTGGACGATGTTACATCTGACGGCGCTTAATGAGCTCAAGTTTTCGTTTACCTAAGCAATATGCCCTGCTTTCAAATTATATATGGCCAGACTGTTGATAAAAATTTGAAAGCCAAAATATCAGCTTAATTCAATTTTGTTAAATTCTGGATTTTACCAGCTGAGTAAGACAGTCACTATAAATTTCGGCAGTCGGTTCTTTGTTTAGGCTGAATTTTTCTAAATAAGTTGTCTTCGGTTTACATCGAATCGGTTTCCGTACGATAGGTGCTAATTTGTTAGTAGAATTATGACTATTCGATTGCGCAGCTGGTTGTTCGACAATTCGCAGTTTGTTTCTGTATTCGCTTTATATGATTAACTTTTAACATAGCAAGACAGGTCAAGTTATGCTGGCCATTATGTCATAAGTGGTGCAAATAACAGTGTGCTAAAGGTTTTTTGGGCGTAAATAATACAGATAATCTTTACGATTTGGAAAATACATTTAAATTTAATATTGCCATATGCGAACTTGATAACTATCAGGAAACTATTCTTCAAAAGGATATGCAGAATTCTACGGACATTAATTTGGATCCACACAAAATTCACAGCGACGACTACAACAGTGACGAAGAAGTAGCGACTGATAACTGTGATGACGAAGAATGTAGTGTAATAAATGGTTGTATTGATGCTATTGCCGAGGATAAAGGAAATGACGAAACTAATATTCCAATACGTGAGAAGAATGCTAAAGAAGATCATATAAACAACAACATAGCTAATATATATATACCAAAACTATCGACAGCAACACTAATACACAAATCTGGCGGATTATAATTGGAAACATTGAATCTTAAATTATTCGAGCACTATTTCCCTTATATACAAATCTCGAGCGGCATTCAAAATTATTACGGTGTTCTAAATGCAATAATCTTTGGGTTCATGATGGTAAATACTAGCGACATGTTGACATACATGTTAAATTATGTGGCTAAGTAAACACAAAGTACATTCCCAAAGGGGATTGCTTTGGTCTTCCAAAAATAATACTTGACAGTTTCTATACATTCCAGGCAACATGTGATTTTGAAGCCAGTTTTGAAGAAAATAAGGACATTCAGAGTGCTGAGCGGAAGGTAATTTGTACAAAGCGACTTATTCTAGCTAGTATCTCTATGTGCAGGAACTTGCTCGGGTATAGAGAACCACACTGTTTTGTTGGGGAACCGGAAAGATAGTTGCCGAGATAGTTGGTTATTTGTGTGAAGTTGCCAAATGTGCGTTCAGTATTATGAAAGATAACTATGACGCCGTTTACAGCAAACTTAAGGAAAGAGGTGCGGAAAATAATGAGTGTGAGAAATGTTTACGGAAATGTAAACGAGACTGCAATCAGGGCGCTTTACAGGAAGTAAAACATCTGCCCCTACGAAACCCTAATATGGCAGTTTCATTCCAACGAGTTGAAACTTTGTTGAAGCAGCTGGTCATGTTGGGATTTAATAGTGAAATTTGACGCTAATGTAATAAAACAATATTATTTCTCTCACTTAGTTAATCTTGACGTTACGCTGGGCGACGCTATGCCAAAAAACATTTTATTTATGATCATATCGACCGACAACTTAGTATTCCTGGATATCACAAACTATCTCGCTCCTGGTACGAGTTAGGACAATTTTTTTCAGACATTTAGCGTAGATCAGGCGAAAGGTGTATGGTAGTACGAGTGGTTTCAAGTTATTTAATTGGATATCACAAACTATCTCGCTCCTGGTACAAGTTAGGAAATTATTTTCAGACATTTAGCGTAGATCAGACGAAAGGTGTATGGTAGAACGAGTGGTTCAAGTTATTTAATTAGATATCACAAACTATCTCGCTCCTGGTACGAGTTAGGACAATATTTTCAGACATTTAGCGTAGATCAGACGAAAGGTGCGTGGTAGTATGAGTGGTTCAAGTTATTTAATTGGATATCACAAACTATCTCGCTCCTGGTACGAGTTACGACAATTTTTTTCGGGCATTTAACGTAGAGCAGACGAAAGGTGTATGGTAGTACGAGTGGTTCAAGTTATTTAATTGGATATCACAAACTATCTCGCTCCTGGTACGAGTTAGGACAATTTCTTTCAGACATTTAGCGTAGATCAGACGAAAGGTGTATGGTAGTACGAGTGGTTCAAGTTATTTAATTGGATATCACGAACTATATCGCTCCTGGTACGAGTTAGGACAATTTTTTTCAGACATTTAGCGTAGATCAGACGAAAGGTGTATGGTAGAACGAGTGGTTCAAGTTATTTAATTGGATATCACAAACTATCTCGCTCCTGGTACGAGTTACAACAATTTTTTTCGGGCATTTAACGTAGAGCAGACGAAAGGTGTATGGTAGTACGAGTGGTTCAAGTCATTTAAATATCTAGAACTAGGCGATCTACCACAGAGAATAGCATTTTATAGTACTTAAAGGCAGAAAGAACTTAGCGACGAGAATTATGCTACACTCATTGTGTTAAAGAGCTCATGTATCTAGAGCTCATGCGGGGAGCGTTGAGCTCCGGTTTGGTAGAGACGATTTGGTAATACAACAGCAATTCAGTGGCGGACAAAAAGCATTACAAAATTACATGAATAGATATTACGTAGACGGATTTATTCAATATGACAAGTATGGTAATGAAAAAGGCGTTGTTATAGAAAACGGTGGTTGCTACTGACACGATTGTTGGCGTGTACAAATGTAGACAAGCCTTATAAAAATTATTATAGACCACAAAGCGAGACAACGGAAACCAAAAATTTTCGATTCGATGGATTACAAATTCAAATGAGAAAGAAAGCTTGTTCGACAACTATATTGCGGAAAACATAAAGTATCCCAAAATAGAGGGAGTGGAAAAAGCTTAATGCTAATTGATTATTTCATAAACACATGATGACGGCGAAGGAAATGCTGGCAGCGATAACTGAAGATAAGCCATTTGGCATAGCGCAGGCGGACATCCAAGTGCAGTACTGAAACAAAACAGCTACAGAGTTTTGGGTAGAGATGCTTTCGGTATTTACAAACACTGAGGTGTCGATGATAAAGGGGCAGAGATAAGAGCATACCCGGAGCAGCATGGAATTATGAAGTCACCGAGACGTGCTCTTACTGGTTCCTAGCATCCTAGCAAGATACTTATAGCTACACCGTTTCGAAAATTTTATTTAAAGAAGTGCGGTCTACACACAGCACGTATTCACCAGTTCATAGAGAATCATCGGGCAGCTGGCTTCAAGCATCTTATCGGCTTAGTAGCGAATAGACGGTGCGAGGAGGATATGGATGATTCGAAGAAGATTTTGGTGGAGATGCTGCAGCTAGTCAGCAATGGCTGCTACGGTCGACTGGCAATGGATGTGGTTTAGCTCTAAGGCCTAAGCTGTAAACCAGCCAGTATAACACGGTCAATGGTACCACACAGCCTCTTCAAGAAGATGGAGGAGATAAGCGATAACAACTACCATGTTCATATGAGTAAAGAGAAAATTAGTTAGTATTAGTAAACCTTTTGGTAGGGATGTTTAACGAATATTATGTAAATTATGATGAACTATAAAAAATTCTTAGTCTATAAATAGCGTAGTGTAGTTATTCCTAACATCTTGTGAAATGGTCGCGACCCCTCCCTTTTGGTTCCACCCCAAACAAAAATTTTTTGGAATGATTCCGGTTGAAAATCATGTAGGAAATTGTCCTAAAACTAGCCTCTCTCGCACTTCAAAACAATTACTTTCAACCGTATATTTGACCAAAACTTCACATTTTTGTATAAAAAAATTCGCTATTTTTACTTGTTTACGGCGTACAATATACCAATTCTTATTCCGGGATAGAAAATGCAATTTCTTTGAAACTTTGTCCGCTCGTACACGGTTAACTCGTGGAAATGTGCATCACTGAATGATCTGCCCTCCTGGAACCCGCTTTCACATTTCTGAGCGCGCCCCCCGGACGACCCCGTTTAGGTACTCACTGTGGGCCGCTACCCCCCCCCCCCTTTCAAAATCCTGGTTACGCCCTAGTTGAAGACTAAATAATTATTTTTTTGTATATACTTCGCAACGCGCTAATATGCTTTATTTAAATAAATGTTTTACTATTATATATAGTTAAATTGGCTGAATACTTTAGCAGTAAATGGTATAACACAAACGCAACCTAAGCGTATGGAAGCGAAATATCTCTTGTTCTATACTATATTATTAGCAATAAAATTATGCAGTACGCGTCAACAAATGGCTGTTGTGACGAACATGTTTCAGAATTGCTATACTTATTTTATCTGTCTACAGTAAGTTCTTATCTGATCAAATGTTGGTAAAGCAGCTTCGTGGCTACAAAGCATAACATGCATAGCGTTGAACTTGTTCTTCCTCTGCCAAGTATGACTTCACTTGCCTTGATATTTTAAAGGTTAATGAAATAAAATGAATACAGAAATTAATTTCGAATTGTCGGAGTATAGATAACTAGCTGCAAAGCCTAAAAGTCACAATTCTACTAACATTAGCACATATCGAATCTAAAACCTGTTTGTTGTAAAACAAAAACAACTTATTTAAAATAATGGAGCCTAAACGCAGAACCGCTTGCCGAAATTTAGATTTATTGTTTTACTCAGCTGGTGAAACACAGGATTTTTTAAGCAGGTATTTTGGCTTTCAAATTTTTAGCCATAGTCTTTCAATATATACTTTGAATGCAGGACATATTGCTTAGATAAACAAAAACTTGAGCTCATTAAACACCGTCAGAAGTAACATCACTTCAGCCTAGCACAAAATGCAGTGTCGAGCGCTTCTCAAACAATGATCTACCAAAGTCAACATTTGAGTCAGAGTTAAGCAAAATGTTTTTGACGCAAGCGATGAATCACCATCTCTCGCCAATCGTTCTGCAGGATTTTTAAAACAAATTTTGGTACTTGGCAAATTTTACTAAAATTTAAATCAAAACCCAAAACACTATTACAAAATTTTGGCTTCAGTGATGCCGTTGCTAAAAATTTGCAGTCGCGCGTTTTATATTTCCGGAAATCTCACTCATTTTGCCTCCTATTATTGGCTCTAAAATTTATACTGCCTTGAGTAATATGACGTATTAATGGTTGTTTTATATAAGTTTTAGAGCGACAATAAGTTCATTATAAAATGTAAAAGCGATTTCATGCAACCCAAAATATTTTCAACAAAAATCTCTAAATATGCAAGTTAGAAATTGTCTGTAAGTAACAAAACTGTTAGTCGAACATTGTATATATGTATCAATATATTTTATTTGATATTTTTGCTTTTAATTAAAATTTTGCATTTTACATTTCAATATACAAACATTTTAATTTTTTATGTATTATATATAAAGATATTTTATCTTTGTAAAACGGAATCGTAAAACGAAACGAAAGCGACGACAAATTGCTTTATTATACAACAAAATTACAATGACGGAACTCGTCTCTTTAGTTACAGAGGATCTTTGTTCTTTGAAACAAGTTCAGTTCCACACTTTTGTTGTGAATTTTATTTATACGCAAACAAATATAGTTGTCACTCTTTTATTGAAAATGTTGTATATTCGACTTCCACATTATCTATTCCGTTATATATATGTATATATATATGGGTGTCTGTGTATTCGAATTCAACATGGACCTTTCATGTATGTATGTATAATTTTGATAATAATACTAATA
This sequence comes from Trileptium ribeirensis, assembly GCA_030248225.1. Taxonomy (NCBI): domain Eukaryota; kingdom Metazoa; phylum Nematoda; class Enoplea; order Enoplida; family Thoracostomopsidae; genus Trileptium; species Trileptium ribeirensis. Next base: position 19,998 of record JASANE010002402.1, on the reverse strand, counting down.
TAAATTATTTTAATGAAAGAACAAATCGTGTGATTTTTTAATATCAGGAGCCGTATTTACTATCGTTGTTACAGACAGTCGCGAGAATAATATCTCATGAAAGTTGAAAATTTACATATAAGTGCCGTAGTTTCAGAAATGTATCAAATAAATTCCAGAGTGGAAGTTCCACTACTCATACATGAAGTTACAAAATAATGGAAAAATATAACATCAATAAGCTCCAGAATTATGAAAAAAGCCAATTAAAGATTATATAATGCTGGAACTACTCAACAAATGGGACGGAGCACCCCGTTTTCGACACCACTACGTTTTAATATATGTCACTAGGGTCCTGTTTCGTTCTGCATCGTAAAGCCATTTGTCGTCATGTTTGCAAACTGATAGTTTTGCAGCCTGCACTGCATACGTCCTAGCTTTGTAGTGCATGTCCGAACAACGGAAATCCTGGCTATCTAAATTTTGTGAGTAATCTGCGCTATAGGGTGTTTCGCACAACAACTTAACATAATCGGTCGATATGAGTTGCGATACAAGGCTTCTCAATACAGCATTTGCTTCTCCATAGCGTAATGCTCCTGCTCGTGCTTGACTGCTGATGGCGATCAATTAGCTTCATACAAACTGAATAGCAAGTTTTTACATCGGTATTCTAGTGTCATATAAGACACTGTCATTTGTCGCCATTGAAGAAATTGTATGAGTCCTTCCCAATTTTATATCGGGATGCAGCTCTGTTCTACAAGAAAAATGCTAAAGATACGTAAACCTAATATTTCAACAGTGCTTTATACCTGCAAAGTGCCTGATCCGTCCTATTATAGGCTGATATCGTTGCTGCAGTGATTTCATTTAGAATTGAATAGCAAGCCATTTTGATTTCTATTCGTTAATTTCCTTTTCAACTATGGCCGGTCTGGAACTATAATGCAATGTGCCAGTCGTGTGTTTAAATGTGATAAACAAAATAGTTTATGTTGCTAGTAATAAAGCATCCACCCCAAGGATACATAGTAAGGGCAATAACTCCAACCCAGAACTCATAAGGCTAAAAACTTATTCTAGTTTATTTATATGCTGTCATGAACAAAGACAAACAAGTCAATAAGTCTTTGAAAAGTACCTTTATTTATCTGTAGTATGTTTAAAATGGCTAATGTGGTTTTTCCTAAAATTTATGTCTCAAACCACTCAAGCCATCATGTGCTCATGAAATTTCTACACTATTGCCATAATTGAACTAGGCTTGTGCAGTATGTGTTATAAGTTTACATATTTGAAGCCGGTCTATGCAAAAAAGGATGACCCAACCTATACTTGGGTTAAGGCTTAATAGTTAGCGACATCTTACTAACAAATTATCTTTTTTATTATAGAGTGAATACTCATGTAAGAGTGATTTAGATAAGTTAAGATTAGATTTAGATTTAGGTAAGATTTAGTAAGAGTGGTTTAGAAGAATAATTGCATTATTGAGCCATTGCAAATATATTTATTTTCAACTAAATCTAAGATCTAGACTATACCCTGAAAATATATTAGTATTTCGGAGAGACCGAAAAGAAATTGTAGTAAAAGCTAGAATATCAGTAACTTGGTCGATTTTTGCCTTGAAAATTAAAATAGAAATTAAGAAGAAATGTTGAATGTTTCGCCAATCTTAATAACCAAAGAGATTGTTAGTTTGACCTTTATTTCGGCTATTACCATAGTAAACAATAATCGACATCAAAAGCAGATTTATCGATACAATGAAATTTGTAAGAATCGATAATTTTTGGAATTTATTTTGAATATTGTACCTAAAATGGTAATCTCATTTTCATATTAACACGTATGTGCATTTGCAAATACCTGATAAGGCATATGTATCCATAGGTAGATATAGGTTACCCATTAACGGTAGGGTCACCTAAGCCATATTAAGCCCAAGGAAGCTGCGCACATCCACCGCCTCACACCCCTCACGTGTGCCAAAGGTGCGCAGAGAATGGTAGCAATTACCAACAAAATTACAAAAATCTTACGAACAAATGGCGGAAAATGGGGAAATTTGTGCCGAAAAATTGGAAGCCAACACACAAGTTATGATTACGGCTTGCGCTATCTCCCACACCTCCACGAGACCATCTATCCTACTGAACCCCTCGGCGGACGTTACACACAAATAGCTAAGGAATGTTTATAATAACATATCTCCAAGCTTGCTAAACTGGAGTTATAGGTTTCAGTCACTGACGTGAATATATAAATAAATATAGTGTATTACAATGGTCACAGTATAACTCAGCGAGCTTGGAAAATTTACAATTCAGTCAAGTCCAGTGAAAGGACGTTGGGGGCTGTTGTATTTCTTGATTTCTTCAATCAAAATGTGGCGTTGTCCTGCTATTCCGAATAATTCTAAATAATCTTGTATATTCGTTTGTTCAAAACTGTTGCTGTAAGATTTTTATCCCATCGCATATAATATTTCGGTCGTAATATACCAAATATATAAGATAGTGTACCATTTACCCTGTCCATTACTACGTACACAGTGCAAATTATTGTTTGCTTACTTCATAGTGATAGATGCGCTGACAAAATTACAATCAAATTTTTCAACCCTTATCCAATACTTTATAATTCGCATAGTTTAGATAAATTTTCGACCTAAACTTTGTGTGATATGAAACATTCACACAAAAATGGCAGTGGCTTGGCATACTTACCACTACGCTACGCAAGCAACAATAATGGGATGTAGTTTTATTACTACACCATGCGTTTTGTTTATGATTTTAGCAGACCCATTCAAATTTAATCAACGCGACCCTTGCAGCCAAAAGACCCACAATATTAGAAAACTACCTGAATTACAATCGTTTGTTTGTATATAAACGTGACTCTGTATAATGCTTAATATGAATTAAATCTATAAAATGTGAAATTATGCCTTTGCAGCATCGTGGACTGAATGCTTTATAATCCGGCGCTTATGGCATGATTTCAAATAAAGTAGTCCGACTGAACGGGTTTGAAGAAAAACTCTATGTTCTAACCTGAGAAATTATGCAACAAACTTGAATGTGAAAACTTCTCTACATTGCCCTGTTTATAATCTGGCGCTCATGTCATGATTTCAAATAAAGAAGGCCGGCTGAACTTGTTTGAAGGAAGGCTTTATGCTCTAACCTGAAAAACTATGTGTCAAACCATAATCTGCAAAATTCCCTACATTGCCCTGTTTGATATTAAACTTTAGCGGCACGTATTATTTATAATTTCAATCATGATCAATCACATTGTTTGAAATCTTTCAGAGTCGAACGACAACTCGTTACTAAAACAAAAATTATATTATTTTAAATATATACTGTATAACTTTATAAGAATAAATCAATAAAGATAATATATGTATATATATACATATCCGGCCACATATGTTGTAAATATTTACTAGCTAGCTGATTTTTGCATTACTATAGTTGGTGCTGACAGCTGCAAGAAATCAAAAGACAACTGTTTGCAAACGCTTGATTAATAAGTTCTTGGTTTTGTAACTTGGGAATAACAGCCATTCTGATCTCAATAACTTTCCAAAGCATAAAATTCTCTTATTCCTATTTCGCGAACCCGAGGCATCAAAGTTGTGGAACACGGAATCACCTAATCGAACCAATGCGCTTAGTCGATATGCTGTATGTTGTTCGCATATTTTGAAAATGATTCTGCAACAATAACATAGTTTTGTAAATTAAAAAAAGAAATTATTTAACTGTAGCTGGACGTCACTTCGGAATTATCATCATTACAGTGAAGACTTGCTAAGCTTTATAAAGCACAGACAGCACTTTAGCATACTGTTCGCCAAAAAATGCTAACAAATTCGGGTGAAGTTGTTGATACCGATGAAATTGTTCAAAGTTTAAAACAAGATGAAATTGACGAGTTTCGTGAAGCGTTTATGATGTTCGACAAAGACGGTAGCGGCAATATATCAACTAAAGAGTTAGGCGAGGCGATGCGAAGTCTTGGCCAGAACCCGACCGAACAGGTGAGTGATAGTATTTTATAATTTAATTATTCACGGTTTTATTAGCAAAACCTTGAACATAGTCAATCATCGTTTAGTTTACGAAGACAAAATTTTCAATAAATTTGATACGATTAATGATTTCAGCGTAAAATGCAAGCAATGAGTATGTTTAGACTGCCGCCACGCTTTTCTCTTCGGCTGATGTTTTAAAGCATGTGGAGCGGTATTTTTCTGACGAAAAATCTGTAATAGCTGTTTGTAACAGTAACAATGTTATGCATCATTTACGATAAACCTGTAGGCATGGTCCTAATTATGTAACGATTTCAAATGGGCAAGCTACTATGTTACACAGACAGTCCCGTTCGACTTGAATAGCTTAGCTAGGCTATACATTTGTCATCGATTGTCGAGCCGGACTACCCTTTTGTCACGATGCGTTCAGCTGAGCCTTTATAACTTTTAAGCCAGAGACTATTTAGTCCGCTAACATTACGTTTTGCTATACGTATCTAAATAATACCGAAACCGCGGCATGCTGCTTAAAACATTAATTGTATATACAAGCTAATATGTAACTTAGAATTGGTATAAAAATGCTATTAGAACAAAATGCTAATAAGCACAACACTCACTAAGATTTCTCAATTAACGATTCAGCCAGACGCTCCATTTGGCACGCAGAGCCTAGCTAAACTACCTGTTTGTCAGATTAAGACTAGCTAAGCCATCAAAATATAACCTAGAAGTCCAGCTAAGCTTATATCATCCGAACTAATTGAGCTAGACGGGTGTCATAATTAGGCCCAGGCGCACGCAACTTAACGTAAATGACGCATTACCTGTTCTCAAAAACATGCGTCTAACGGCAAAACATGTTGGATACAGTAGGGAAACACTGTACACAATTAAGCGGTGGCCATGTCCACCGCCCGCGTGCGGATAAAATTCAAGCGCAGAATGTTTTCTTTGATATTCACGAAAGAAACAATTCCAAACGAGAACCAATAAAACGAATAACTATTTCGCATTCCCTTTGTTATAATATTGCTCACATTAATCTGTGGGATAAAAGTCATCACAATATAGTAAGCGCAAAATATATTTCAAACTACAGTTTCTGTTGAGGGTTTTATGTAATCATCATTTCCTTTAATACATCTAATAAATTGTTGTCCTTCTCCAGACTGATTGATTTCAAAGATTCCATATTAAAATCACCTTAAACATTGTCGTTCTTTCGAAAAAGTCTATACTATTTTGTCAAACCGATACGAATTAGTAAGGTTAGACCCACAAACTTTAACAAAATATTTGGCAGCAAAATACTACTCAAGTTAGGGCAAATCTATACTTTCGCAGATAATTTGTAGTTGTCAAAATGCGAACCCGCGCTTCTCTCTGATCTTACAGGAAATAGTTATGTCCTTTTAAAGATAACGAAAAATATTACAAAATTGCATTTTTATTCGTTGCAACCACATAATTTTGTATTACTCAGCACGTGCTATTTATGTTCGATTTGTCACTCGCTTACAAAAAATTATATGTAAACATATAGTATAAGCTATACAACTCATCAGTTCGACAATTGTGTTATATTGGTCTTTGTATAAGCTTTAAGTGCTCTTTAAAGAAAGATGGCGGCGTTGTTAGATGTATAAACCGAAAGCACATTTATATATGTGTTTATAAATGACCGCGTGTTCAATCCGAGTGACCTTTTCTGTTGCTTTAATAATATTTCACATTCTTTGTGTTTGGTATTAGGAGCCCATTAACTTTTAAGTCCCTAATGAGCCGCCTATTAGTAGTAGTCCCGCGCAATTTTCTTGCAATACTCATTTTGATTTGAGAAAAATTAGTATTTTGAACTAAAAGGCTATATATTGAAATGTCTGTTGTTCACTTGGCTCTAAGCGTGGAACAGTTGTGTTTTGGACATTATGCGCTTTCCTACTGTGCACAATTAAGACACAGCTTATATTTATTTTGTCATAACGTGATATCCAATAGTTTTGTCAGTTTTTGAAATTATAATGCAACTCTGTTGAGAATATAGGGATTATTTAAAAAATCATCAATGCGACTATATATCAACTGACAATTGTGTTTCAATATTTCTACAAAACCAATTATTCAAATAACTGCACTAATGCTTTTGACTGTTTATTTTAATGAATGAAGTCAAAAATAAAAGCAGCAGGACAACATACTACGTGTCGAACCAAAGACAACACGCTGACAAACAAACTAATAGCAGTAGCCTGGTCATTCTATAACTATGCGTTGAACGGTTTATTCTCTTTGTAAAACTAATTGTATTCTGCCATTAAATGCGTACAATTCTCTATATTTTCCTTTTTGTTAAAATGCTGTGAAATGTGCGCTTTCATGTTATCTGAAACATAATGTACCTAATGTACTTTCATATTATATGATACATAATGTACATAATTACTTTAGCTGATCCTTTAAATTTATATATTATAGGATACACCCAATGCATTAAGTAGCTTAGTAGTATTCACTCCCGGTCTCGTATTGCAGGTCCTTCGCCAGTTTCCACGGGAAGTTCCACCACATTGTCTAAACCGAAAATTATTTTAGTCCCATGTTACCTATAAATTAAAATGGTTAGGCTAAAATTACAAAATCAAACTGCCTGCGGACGTAGTAGCGTCACACATATCCCAACATCAAAATATACCGTCCCTGGAGCAATGAGGAGTATAGAGAATGACAAATGCCTGCCTGACGGTCTAACAGTCAGACGACTGCGGCAATATCCCAACATCAAAATATACCGTCCTTGGAGCAATGAGGGGTATAGAGAATGACAAATGCCTGCCTGACGGTCTAACAGTCAGACGACTGCGGCAATATCCCAACATCAAAATATACCGTCCTTGGAGAAATGAGGGGTATAGAGAATGACAAATGCCTGCGTGACGGTCTAACAGTCAGACGACTGCGGCAATATCCCAACATCAAAATATACCGTCCTTGAAGCAATGAGGGGTATAGAGAATGACAAATGCCTGCCTGACGGTCTAACAGTCAGACGACTGCGGCAATATCCCAACATCAAAATATACCGTCCTTGGAGCAATGACGGGTATAGAGAATGACAAATGCCTGCCTGACGGTCTAACAGTCAGACGACTGCGGCAATATCCCAACATCAAAATATACCGTCCTCGGAGCAATGAGGGGTATAGAGAATGACAAATGCCTGCCTGACGGTCTAACAGTCAGACGACTGCGGCAATATCCCAACATCAAAATATACCGTCCTTGGAGCAATGAGAGGTATAGAGAATGACAAATGCTTGCCTGACGGTCTGACAGTCAGATCACTACTGCAATATCGACGATCAATATCTGGACCTCAAATTTATGTTGCAGTACGCCAAACCGTTTAATTGATTGAGATTCTTTTCGTCTAATCCTGGAAACTGTCATTTTCCAGTGATTAACTTCTTGTGGTATATATTGTTGCTGAATTTGCAAGAAATTCTGTAAGTTTGCGATCAACAGGGCTAGATCAACGGATATCCAGGGCCGCCGCTAGGATATCCGAGGCCCCCCCAGCCGGTTGCGGGGCCCCTATCACATTTCTTAACTAATGTAATCGTTTTCCAATACACTTACCTTAAGACATTATACTCTTAAAAATTTGCAAAGACCGTGTACCCTTAAATTTGAAAGCTGTTCTTTAAATTAAGATAATATGCATGGTCATAATTTTATAAACAGTGTTTGCAATATTGTAAGGACATCCTTATAGCCTGCTCCTTTGTACGTTTGCGCTTTGAAGCACCACTTTCGAATACCCGTTGACTCATTTCACGAACACATATTTCATATATCAAAATTTAATATTATTATGCCTAAATTATAACAAAATTACTAATACTAATATTTATTTTAACCGTCAAGACTTATCACGTAGATAACACCGGAATATAACCAGGGGCCTCAAGGCCTCTACTAGTTTATTTCACACCAAATGCTACACATTAGTTGCATAGACGCTGACCTAAATAAATTTTCGTGTATGTTCGTAAAACAGGCGCCCAGTAAAAACTCTAACTTTAAACCACGGAATGGTTAAACTCATACTCACGATTAGGCTTCTAAACTCTGAGGCTACCTTTGTATATCGTGTACATTTACTTTGCGAAAGGTGCTTGAGGTTGTGCTGCGGTTCCCAACTTTTTCACCTTTTCAACGCCACCCAGAGGCCATGAGATGAGGCCCCTGTAAGGCGCGAGGCCCCTGCAAGGGGTGAGGCCCCCCCCTAGGGGGGTAGGGGGGTACTAACGGCGGCTCTGTCAACATCAGTAATTCATATATTCAATTTATGCTCTTAGGGACAGCACACTTATATCCATAAAATTTTGAGTATAAATCTAATTTAATACATAGCAGCAATACAACTGAAGACGGTGATGCCAAAATATCAATTTTTATTCGTTAATTTTCTTTGAGAATAGGACATAATTATGGTCTTCCAATGTTTTTGAACAACAGTTTGTTTTTGTTGATCAAAAATTTACCTAAACTTCTATTTCACATGCACACTTCATTGATTTCGCTTCCTCTAAATACATAACCAAGAAGCTGCTCCCTCTAGCACTCAACTAAATTGTCCAATGTATCAACTGATTCTCGTGTGTTAAATTTGTTTGCAGCTGGCTACAGGCAGGTCAGAACTTTACATCTCGTTACATAGAATCGGAATATATGCCAATATTCCTTTCTATTTCCAGGATGCTCAAAGTGCTCAAATCATTTCCTGTTACATATTAAATTCATTTTTTATCAAACTGCATGCGCAAGTAGCATTGCCAGTTGTAAGCAATCATGCATCTACGTCCTTACGTGACATTTCTGGATAACCATGCAAATTAAGCTAACACTACCGTCGACCGGATTGCGAAATATTCATCGTACAGTTATCAGTTAATAATTTAGCACCCGCTTGAGATTTTTAGTCGTCTGTCTTTTACAACCTCCAGGTTTCTTGTTAAATATTTTCGAACAAATGTTGCAGTATAATTTTGAATTATCCGAAAAAAGTCAGCCTTTTGTGTTATTTGCTTTACAACTCAAAAATATTACAAACAAATATAATTTTGCCGTAAATTGATGCTAAAGATGATGCTATATCGTAAATTCATACTCAGACCGCTCGCTTACCTTACCTTATCAAATATTATATGTTCGAATTTTATGGTTACTTCCGATCATCAAGCGTAGTGCAAATATTTGTAATTTTGCAGTTTGTTCGCAACATATTGATATTTACTAGAATATTTTTATTATATTAAATCGCGATGCTGTAAATTTTAGCGAAATTATTTTGAGTGAACGTTATACGCTGCCTTTCAAAAATCTACTATGCTTGTACTAAGGTAACCTGGTTGTGGTAAGGCAAATAACAGAGATGTCGGACGTTCCCCTGCTAGCTACGTTAACGACTTTTGTTCAAGAACGGATTTTACTAATTAACGGAAACTGCCACATCTCAAACCAAGCTAAAGCATCGGACAACAGATAACCGACTTATGTGGCCACGACAGATATACTAAGGCTTTCCAATATTCAGGCATTAAACACCGGATGCAAGACACTGCATAAAGCGTCGCGCAACGAAAAATATACTCTGCAACTAACACAATATGCCGTACACGACGACATAGTATTTTGCCATTTTTATAAAAGTTCTAATTTTGAAAGACAGAGCGAGGCTTTCAACTTTAAACCATTTATGTCCACTGCTTCCAAACTGCGAACATCACAATGGGGTGTGTATTATAGACATGCGTTGGAATATTAGATTGCCATGCGTTATTCGTTTACTTTGCGAGGTTCCTTAAGAACCCGAGCAACAGCTCTCAAATATGTCATTAGTTCGCGCGTACCCTGCTTGAATCCATACAGCCCAGTTTCAGTTGATGGCGCCAGCTCGCATTTGTCAAACAGTGCAAGTTACATATATTTATTCAGGCATTAAAGCGTTAATAGCAAATCCCATAATTAAACTATGAAACCTGAATTTGCTCTCGCTTGTAAATCTGGTATGTGCTGTAAATTATGATTTGTTAGCAAATTTTAGAATATTTTTACTATTTTTAGGAACTGCTAGAGCTTGTCAACGAAGTGGATATTGACGGCAGTGGCTCGATTGAATTCCTTGAATTTTGTATTATGATGAAGCGGCTTATGAAGGAGACCGACTCAGAAATGATCCGAGAAGCGTTCCGCGTCTTCGACAAAGACGGAAATGGTGTCATAACAGCTCAAGAATTTAAGTATGAACCGATATGATGCTTTATACATTTCGACCCCGGTCAGAATGGTATCATATTTTATGCAACGGTAAACATACAACAAGATTGTAACTTTTCAAAGCTCAGACCAAAGCAGTATAAATATAAAATATATCAGAGCAGCTTAGCTTTCCAGTACGAAACGTGGGGCAGTGCGCCTGATCAGCCCATTTTTGATGTACAGCTAGCGCCTTTAGCAAACGCATAGCAGAACTTGTATTTTGTAGCAAGATTTCCGTATTTCGAAACATTTAAAAATTATAACTCATAGCAGCAGTAAAACAAATTGCATGCCAAACAACTTAGAATGTACTCAAATATTTTCATTAATTTATATTGATTAGTAGAAATATCCGGGTTATAACCAAATCTCGTGATTGATTTCACCTCTATAAAAAGACAAATTCATAAAATTTTCCGAGCAAACATTGTGATTATGTTTGTAATTTTTTGTAGATATTTTATGACAAATATGGGTATGCAACTAACAGAAGAAGAGGTCGACGAGATGATACACGAGGTTGACGTTGACGGTGATGGACAAATTGATTATGAAGAATTTGTTAATATGATGTCTCAATAAAACTTCAATTTATATCCATTTAAAAAGGATTGCAAAAATATTTGTACCAACTATAATGTTTGAAATCTACTGAATCAGTAACGTGAAAGCCATACTATGAAAATGTTTAACGATAATTTTGAAAATGTTTTAAAGCCTTGCAAAAATATATGATCGCTGCGAAAAAGAGAATGGCATCTGATATTTTGTGGTACAAAATATGTAGATGTAATTTTTGCACTTTACAGTGGCAATGTTCAGTATATACCAGAGTATTACACTTCCCTTCACTCACATGTTGACCCGTATTTGATGACGCGGGCGTTTTCGGCCTTACCCTTCAGTTTGTGGGGGGGGTAGCTCGGACCCCCCGCCCCCCAATTTCTGGGGGGTCGGTTCATAAGCAGCTGCCTATAATCCGACCCTCCCATAAATTAGGGGGTCGGATCGTCCCCCAAAACACTGGGCGGTCCGAGCTACCCCCCCCCCAGAAACTGGGGGTCGGGGCATTTCGAACCCCCCAGAAACTGGAGGGTAAGGCAGCAAACGCCCGCGTTATGAAACACGGGCTAACATGTGAGTGCAGGTAAGTGTCATACTCTTCCCTAATGCACTCTTGGTATAACTCAATACTCATTTCAATTTTGCAAAAATTACGAGCTATCCCGAACAACTATGGCGTGTGTACAGCTTATAACCAGATATCAGATTGTCATTATACATCTACTACCTCACCATTAGTGACCGTGCTGTCAAACAAATTTAATAACTTTGTGTTATCTAAAAACTCTAATTTCATTTGATATATCATATTCTTGAGGGACTCGGAAATATGGAACACAACCTTTTACAGTAGTATTTGCCTTTACAATTAAAGATTAGGCCTTATCTCACTGGTATACATGGGAGATAGGAGTTACCCACGTAATCGGTATTTACCCGTCATTTCCGAAGCTCCGTTGCATATTTAACTATGCTTATATCATGCGTTGCCAGGAAGTGTTTTTTAAAAGTGGAACTGCTATATCTGCCGCAATCAGGCTTTAGAAAATCTCACTCAGGGTTTTTTCGCAAAATTGGACTATTCAAAATTTTAGTCATGTATAAGGAATACAGTTCAAATTTAATGATCCTTTGTTTTTTGCACAAGACTTATCACTCACATTGAAGCATACAAACTCATAGGGAGCATTGTGGATTATCCCCTGAGGCTCAAAGCCACCTCAGGGCGCCGCGATCCCCCAGGAGGTAGCCTGATTCCCCCCTGAGTCTCCGGGAGCCTTTCATCCCCGTGAAACATTTGAGTAAAATGAGTAAAAATCGAGCGAAATTGGCAAAAATTGGGGGAAAATTTTTACCAATTTTTGGTCCAGAAAATTTTCAAAAATTTATCTCTCCCCGTTTAAAAATTAAAAAAATGGAGACCAAAAAATATATCCTCTAAAGGGGCATGATTAGCGGTGATGGATGCAATGAAGTGAAGGTTTTCAGAGGTCTCTATACAAATTTTCGCACTGATACCATATTAGCCGAGAGCGCCGAGAGGTCTCGACCTACAGAATTTTGCAAAAATTTACGATTTTTAGTGAGCAGGAATTTATAAATTAACGATGAGAATCGATAGCATAAGTGATGTTAAATTTTATTTTTCAAATTTTGCATTCCTATGTTTTCATCGAACGCGGTTTATTTTCATGGTCATTAATAAGAGATGCTGTTCATTTTTAAAAATCATGTTTTTGATTAAAAAACCTGAATGAGCACTATAATGTATCTGATTTGACGCCAAAAATTTAAATCCAAAATGCTCTATATTTTGTATAAAAAATAATATATATTTTTGTTGCGAAGACGTGACAAGCTATTCGATATAGTTCTTGTTGTTTATCAATTGCTTGTTTAGTATAATCGAAAAAAACAGCTTCACAAAACCGAAAACTAACATGACACCTAATTACACGTAGAAGTCGACGTTAATGAATAAGGCATTATAAGCACAACAATGATCTTGGTTAATTTTGAGTTGAGTGAAATCTAGGCGTAATGTGTCAGATATTGACAGCAACGGCAATATTGCTAAAGATGATAAGTACAGATTACGTTTTTGCTGAATATTTTTATATTAAGTAGTCATGGCGTGGATGTAAAATATTCGCATATTTTAAATAAAACTGACCATATATAATTCTCCCGTAGCTGTCGAATTTAAAGCCGAATTTAGAAACGCTATCAATCCGTTAAAAGATATGATGTCTCATTTGCCGAGTATTTCACGGCCAACAAGGTACAACGGATAGCACGAATATTTCTCACTGCTGTACAACGAATGAAAATATTAAGTGTATTCTGCACTTTGAAAGAAAGAAATGTATAGTGAGGTCAAGACCGTGTCACGAACTTTCGCAAATAAGAAATCAAACCACAATATTAGTTGCATAATCATCGACAGGTATACAAATGTTGCGCAATTTATATTTTTAATGCTCGTTTCTCAGAATGGTATGCGCAGAATTGGGCAAAAATTTGACGCATGCTTTTATGTGAATGAAATGCAATTTGGTGCCCATAAACATTGACCACAGGCTCCTCGTTGTCATAAATTTGGTATTATACGCATTAAAATACGGACGACTTGAAAATTAAACAAGGAGGGGTTGTGCGCGAATCTGAAATGGTGCGCAGAAACATAATCTTAACGTTTAAGTTACGCAGTCATAATTTATTTTTTTGCATGCAGTAAATTGCACGTGGCATTTTGTGACGGAAGCAAAACTGCATGTATGTTGAGAATTATTAAATGTCAATAACTCTTGTGTTTACACCTGTTTTTAGGTGGGCGTAATAATTTCTGTTACGCGTTTTTTACTGAGTGTAATAATTTAGTACGAATTAGTAGAGCGCTCATTAGAACAGGCACGTTTTAGTGTTACACTTACCTAGGTTAATTCTAGCTATGCAGGAATATGAACATATAGGATCTATGCAAATTTTTCATTTATACAACATAAAATCTGTACGCTAAGAGTATAATGCATAACTGATGGCTTAGTAGTGCAGAACCTCTTCGGCATTCGAAAATGTTTTTGGGCAAACGCGGGCTGGGGGGATAATGGAAAAGAACCAAGTTTTCATTTATACAACATCGCTAAGAGTATAAAGCGTAACTGGGGAGCCTAGTAGTGCAGAACGTCTTCGGCATTCGAAAATGTTTCATGTCCTTGTCAAATCGGCATATTGGCACTGTATATTTATTAACGACTTTCAGCTTACCGTCCGAAAAAATTTTCAAAACACTCGTCAATTTTCATTCAATCATAAACTTTATAGAAAAATAATCAGATTTATAACTGCGAAGGAGGGTAAATCAGTTTTGTATTTCCATGAACACGCTCTGCAAACCACTTGCTGAATAGGGTCAATGCAAATATATATTTTTACCAATAGTATATTCCATCTACTGTAGAGGGGGTTTCTATTCTTCTTGTCGCGGTGGACTGCTCTTGGTACACCTAAAGTCATACGACAAGCCAAGGAAGTACGGAAAAATTGCATCATATACATAAATCCAATTAATTATGTTGTACAGCAGTGGAACACAAACATATAGAAGCTTTGTTACTGTTAAGCAGATTTACATTTACAAGAAACAAATTTACTCTCAAGCGCGTATATAATGCAGCTTCTAAACAAAACAAACAAAAGTTTCTAGCTATGTAACAACCCGAGATTTTTAGATTAACTAGGTTTACCAAAATTTTCATTTCAAAATTGCAAATTTGAGCTCAATTGTCGAATATTATCTTATTTGTATGAAATAAACTGATTGTAATATTTGTAATATATGATTGTCCATCACGTTCCATCCGCCCGTTTGAATATTTGCATGCAAGATTCGCACGATTACGGAATTAGGGAAACATGGAAAATTCCAATCGATTTGAAAAGGTATCTGGCCGATCCGATAATCTTTACTTGTTATAGGCGGGGTTCCGGCCTAAGGTTAATGATTAGGAGCAACATTGATACCACAATTGAATGTGTACACGCGCACAGAGGATGGGGGATTGAATATATATATTGGAATTGGACAGATTGAAAGTAACGTTGAGTGAATATAGCGAAAAAATGGAGTCAGCTGCGAACCAGGCGGTGGTGTCGATATTCAATACGCAAACACTACTATGGTTAAAGCCTCCATAAAAATTCTAGACGATACCCTCGTCAAATTTTTCTATCGATTGGGAATGAGCCGTTTAAACGCATTGACGGGTGTTCTCACGCCGAGCGGCGACAGCAGGGAGCCTCACCCATGTTCTTAGTTGAACTTACCTTAACACGCACATGCAATGCCATCCGGAATGGAGGGTCACGCACCACGGCAGAAATAAACTAGCTCCCTAACTAACTCCCGAATATGCTTCAGCGCGAGCGCAATTTTTGAAACAAACTAAAACAAAAGGATCAGGAGCGACGCGGCAATCAAGTCTTCGAACTTCGTTACGCAAATGATTCCTATCCAGTTCTAAAATGTTGGAGAACTTGGCTCGTTTAAAAGCAATTAGAAAATAATATCAGTTTCGACCTGTATCCGGGGAAACCGAAACTACAGCCAAAGAAGAGTGGTTGAGGCCACCATACAAATTCGAGTTCACACCCTCATGAGCTTTTCGGTAATGACGTGAGAATTCACAAACAAAATCCTGGACGTGTGTGACGACAGGAACCACTTCGGTGTTCTAAATTCAACATTAAACACAGTGCGCAGGGAACGTTATCCTGAAGCAGGATGACGCGGCATTAGCCCTCGAATAATTCCCTTTCCGTTAGCTCTCAATTAAGGCTCGACGACGGCAATTCTTAAGATGGAAAGGGTAGGAAAATAAGCGGCGAGGTCACGACCTCGTGAATCGGCGTACGCAAGTTACATCATGCTCCGGTGGCCACGTAAGTTTCGTGTATTTTCTGCAGCAAAATTCAAATCATGATAGGGTCGCGGGTAAAAATAAAAAGGGAGGCCTCACGTGCGAACTAGCGAAACGGGGTCTGAAACTCTTGAACATATTGCTACAATTATATGATTGCCGATAAAAATGTTGTTTCATGATTCGTATTATTAAGTCTCATGCGGCGCTCACGTTAATGTCTCCAACGTTTGGAACTTATGTACACCACACTGTGCCATCATACTGTCGACAGCAGAGTGTCTTAGACACCCCATGTTATTTGTAATGCGCGAGTAAACTTAAGGTGACCCCACTATCCATCCTATTTTGTAATAACCCATATCGAATCGCAAACCCTTGTCACGGATGAAGGGATGAATCTCATTCGGTTTTTCGCTAACCAAAAATTGGCGAAATCAAATCGAAGTGCCAGAAATTACCTTGTGCTTGGACAGAATTGCGGCGTTTTTGATTTGCAGAAATTTGCCTACCTAATGCCTAATCATATAAATTTGAATTATTCAGTCTTCGCGAACAAATTTAATGCAAAAGTGACGTCACAAGCAAACCGATCCTAGTATTAAGGTCGTGGTGTTCGCGATCAAAATCGCTTAATTCACATTCGACAAGTTTTCGTTTTCAAAAATTTCCCTAATTCTAATTGAATTTTTGGGAACGAAAAATGACTAGGTTTCAATCGAGAGCAGTGTGTTCGCAAACAGTTTTGCGTCGAATTTCAATTGACAAAAAAACGTTCTGCAAAATTACAAAACAGGATGGTTTATGGGGTCACCTTAAGTTTACTTGCGCATAAATTTTTTCAAAGGTAACTATCTATCTAGGGATATTGCCACTTCTCGACAGTGTCAAGCACACCATGTCTTTTTGCAGTTTTATTGGCGGTGTGAGGCATTACTTCATCAACATTCATATGAACTAGCTACAAATATCGAGAATTTAAAAAACTACACAGCACACTTGACTATTAAACCGGATCAGCTACAGACAGTGTTCGTTGCAGTTAATTCGTCGTTAAATTGGTCGCTAAATTGGGTTTGTACGCCACTGTAAAGAAAAATGTAGTAGCTACGGTGTGTTGTTCACTCTCGGTAACTGATTTACAGTATGGGTGTCAACGTGGCTGTCTCTACGGTAGTCGCGACTACACGGAGACAGAAGTTTCCAACACCGGGAACGTGAACGCCGCATTAGTATATATACATTATATACTGTTTTTATTGAATCGCCGATGGGCGAAATGAATAAAATCGCCGTGGTGTTTTGTTGCGTAAATAAGCGATATACCCAATAGGATAAGGACTTAGGATAAGTGAGTCTACGAATTAATTGGAACCAAGAATTGATCTAGATAAAGCCAACCGCTCGGTAGTGGTTTGACAAACAATTCCAATGATGAAATTTCTGTTGTTGAAGATCACGTAAGTTTCTTGCCACCAAAATCTAATAAGGTATGGGCCCAGCAAACTGCTCTCAGGTAACCATAAAAAGAAAAAATGGCTTCCCGCGTCCACCTCGTGAATCGAGGTCTGACTCTCCTGAAGATATTGCTACTATCATATATCGTTGATAAAGTGTTTCGTGATTCGTTCACGTCTATACACACTGTTATTATTGAATCGCCGATGGGCGAAATGAATAAAATAGCTGTGATGTTTTGTTGCGTAAATAGGCTATAACCAATAGGATAAATAGGATAAGCGAGTCTACGGACTAATTGGAAACAAGAACAGATCTAGAATGAGCAGACCGCTCGGTAGTGGTTTGACAAGTAAATTCAGTCAGAAAATTTCTGAGATTGAAGATCGCGTCAAATTTCTTGCCAAAATCTAAATAAGGTAGCGAGACCTGGAAGCGACTCTTAGGTAACCCATAAAGCTACCGAGTTTTTGTGTAACTTAAGCTAGTTTAAAGAATGAACAATCTCGGTGCTACGTTCGGAATCACGGTTGTAAAGAATTAAACATGGGTTCCTAGGAAATAAGGAAATGGCAAATCAGGCTTACTACCTGTGAGCAGGCTTAAGGACTGACGCTCCTTCGGGCGACCTTCATACCACTAAAAGCGTGGCGCAACAGGCTTGAAAACGGGTCAATAATCTTGACCCGTGACCCGCGCTGACCCGCAGGCTGGTAGTCCATGACCCGTTTAACCCGTGACCCGTGACCCGCGAGGTAAATTCGTAGACATCGTGACCCGGGTTGACCCGGATTTCAAACCGCCACAATCTATATTACCAGCTCATGGATGGTCATGTGTAAACATCAAAACACAGGACAATGGAAAAAAAGTTTCTTGAAAACTATATATACTGTTAACAAAAATGTAATATACATAAATCATTGAACCCCGTAAGCACAATGGTTGCTCAGTGCACTCAATAGTCTGTTCAAATAGTTTGTTTATCCGTTTTAAAAAATCAAACATGTACAATATACCTGTTTTATAATAAATTCGCACACTTGCATTTGCACCGCCAAGAAACTTATCCCATTTTTATAGGCAAAAGTACAGCCCGCGTTTTCCAAGATATTAAAAGCAGACCCGCTTTGGCAGATAAACTGTACCTCTGCTGCCCTCATAGATTTCATGTCAGTTGCAAGAATGTTTCGCCCTGGCTGCTTTTTCACGAAACCATGCAAACCCAACTGCCTTCCAGACCCGGAAGTTTTTTGCTTACAACCCTTAGCATGGTCATTAAGGTTTTTTGTGCCAATGTTAATCCATGTCCTGTCGACCAGTTTCCTGTACTGGATATTTACAGAAGCCCAAAATATTTCGTCTGATATAGCTTATATTGCTGCAGCGCATACGTTGTACAGAAAATAATCAAAGCTCAACCAATTCCAAGTTACAAAAGCATATCTTGCTTTACAAAAACAAAAGTTTCATTCCTGCATACGAGTTACAGTAACTAGCTAATCTTAGCTTATGCCAATCGTGAAGCTTTTCACGACATTCCACCAGAAAAAAGGCCCATAAATTGTTCCCCTAATTTGCCGGTGGGTTGCGAACTAGTCATAGTTTTATGTTGAAATGTTGAAATCAGTTGAAATGTCTTCCAACACTCAGATTTTCCTTTTTCATTGTCAAAAAGTGTTAACTCAGACTTCAATACTTTGGACTTTAAAGTCTGCGCGGTATCCATGTTGCAAACGTTTGCTATTATTATTATACTTTAGCTACTAACACAGTGCCTATAAAAAGTTTTACTTATAAACCCAGTATGTATGCAACAGAAACAGAATTAATAATTAAATTTGAAATAATTAGAGTACATCACCGACTGGTAGGAATGTTCTGACTAGTAAAATTCACTACGCAAAGAGGAAACCTTCAGAATTCGTTGACTAGTAATCTTAAGTAGTTGAGGGACCCTGTGACCCCAGTATGTATGCAACAGAAACAGAATTAATAATTAAATTTGAAATAATTAGAGCACATCACCGACTGGTAGGAATGTTCTCACTAGTAAAATTCACTAGCAAAGAGGAAACCTTCAGAATTCGTTGACTAGTAATCTTAAGTAGTTGAGGGACCCTGTGACCCTGGTAGGTCCAAGGGCGGGTCACGCGGGTCAAGCACTTGACCCGTGACCTGGGGTGATCTGTCGGAAATGCTCAGAAAGTTGACCCGCGACCCGTGACCCGCGGGTCACATTTTCAACCCTGTGGCGCAATATAGGGGCCAGGCCGACCATATTGGTTAACCAGCCGGCGGCATAGTAAGCTAACCGATTCCATTAGATCAACCGTAGATTCTCCGGTAAATAAGAAAACCCGGTCGTTCAGGCACAGTAACGGGAAATATTGGTACAGCTGGGATCCCTTAGGGCCAGAGCAGGTACTGGTACAGTAAACTTTCAGTTTAATTTTAGTATTTCCAATATCATACATATTTGTGTTATTCTAATTCCATATAAAATTCAAGACAGCGAAAACCTGCATCAAAGTTCACTTACACATTTTGGCGTCAATGACGGCTCAAGCTTTATCATATAGTCTCACTCGTCTCGGAATATTGTTGTTGTAGTAAGCGGCTTGAATTGTTTCTAAAGCATCTTGATAGAACACATTCTTGCAACTTAAATAATTTCGCAGTCGCAAAGATTGA
>JASANE010002401.1:0-40352 GCA_030248225.1 Trileptium ribeirensis | reverse complement strand
ACAGCAATACGTAAATGAACGAGTAACGTATTGCTCACGGCGCGGTCATACATATAACTGAGAAAATTCTTATATAATTTCACATGTCACGTTTCACGGTGCAGTCATACTCAAAACTGAGAAAATTCTTATATAATATCTAATGTCACATTTCACGGTGTAGTCATACTCAAAACTGAGAAAATTCATATATAATTTCTAATGTCACGTTTCACGGTGCAGTCATACTCAAAACTGAGAAAATACTTATACAATTTCTCATGTCACGCTTCACGGTGCAGTCATACTCAAAACTGAGAAACTTCTTATATTCTTGGTGCCAAAAGTCTGCATATTTTTGTCATATCTAGATTTCCAGAGCTCCAGCGACATGGCCATTGTAACGTTTCGAAGAATGAATCCATCATGTTTTGGCTAGTTAAATAATATCATGATTCTACCATTAACTTCCAATAAACAACAAACTCTTCTGTCAGAATTTATAAAAACTGGCTTTTTTGGTGTGAATTACAAACTTTGTCGCACAGCTCGAAAACCGACGGCTGCTATGACAAAACGGTGTGATACGCTAACAAGTTTTCAGGGAATGAGTTTAAAATTATACAAACACAATTTTACTATTTATATTTGGGCTATATTTAATTTGAACAACAATCTACCACGGTATTGCTGCAAGTTTATAGCTTGCTTGCGTAGACCTAATAAACGACACATTTTGTTCTTTAGTTTTGTTTGTCGCGGTCATTGATTTACTAAAAACTTAAATTTTATTTTATAGCCAAGGTTTAGAACGCTTGAAATGTTTCACTGAACTAACATATTTAACTAAATAATCAGGAATATATTCATACATGTCGGTGGTCGGTCATGCCATCCCAGGGGGCTAACCCACCCCTGGCCGGCCAAATTTTCCTAGGGGGGTTAGTCGTGAGGACCTTTTGTTGGTCCTCGCAGCCACATTTTTTGCGTATGAGTGCAGTTTTGCAGAGAAAGTATTAAAATACAAACCCTTTTAGAAGCATTAATTCGTTACCTAATTTTTGGAGCTCATATTCTGGCCCTTCGGGGGGGGGTTACCCCCTGGCTTTTCGGCCTCGGGGGGGGGGTCCGGACCTCAGGGGGGTTACCCCCCTACCGGCACGTATGCATATATTAAATTTAATAACTCTTGATTTGATTGATAAAAGCTATAATTGTTACCGGTGTATTATTTTAGCATCTGTGGATCGGCGCTACTATATGTTAAATGAGCAATCGATGACCATTTCCAACAATTTACTTGTTGCCGACATTACATTCGAAATGAAAAGCTACATATCTGACTGTGTCAATAAATGTAATACAAGGTTAGGATGCAAAGCGTGGGTTTACAATTCTAAACAACGTAATTGCAAGCTTTCGGCAGGCTTTGGAACATTCCTAATGAACAAACCGAACAAATTCGTTGGGATCATGATTGGCGGAGGTTAGTGTTAAATTCGTTTTAGTTTGGTTGCAGCAATTCTGTGACCGCTATATATAGGCATTTGGAAAAGGTTATTTCACCAATAAGCTACCAAGTACTAAGACATATGCCTAAGTCATAGCTCGGACCAATGAAAATATCAAATGTTGAAATATAAAAAAATAGCCAACTCCCCGATCATTTCTCTTTTATCACAATGTATTCCCATTATGAATTCAAGTCAAAATCTGCGAAATTAATACCTAATAATAGATCTTTATAGATACGTTTTAACAAAAATGAGACATCTATTGCAATTTTAGAATTAAATTGGATTTTTCCTGAACAACATTTTATTTGACTCATTTATATATATACAGGATTTTTAAGCGTCTGTATGCAAATATCAAGACATACAACCGTAAACTGATTTGTTTATGTTTTAGACCAGTATTACAATTTACACTTCGTACCGACTGTGGCGCAGTCGCCTCACCACACAACACAAGAACATTCAGAATTTTTTTACATGAAACCATTTTTAGATAAGGACCATTTGATTGGCCAGCTCGATCATTAAGTTAACGCCATGGGATTTTTTTCTTTAGTGTGTTCTAACGTAACAGGTATAGGCAAAGGAAGCTTGGGATGCTTAGTCTGAAGAACTTCATTCGAGAGAAAGCGTTTATTTTGGAACTCTAAATGCCAAGGAAAGTTTGTCCACCCGTCCGTTCTAGATTGAAGAAATTATTGAAATTGGTGGAATTCAGTTTTTTGTAAACTGAAATAGAATCAGAAAAATCTAAGTTATTGCTGGTGTCAAATGTGGTAAAAACTTTTAAATCACAATTCCACGTAGTTATTTTGATGTAAGGGCTTAAACATTTATATGTACTTATGGGACACCCTGTATATGAGCTACAACTGCCAATGTTAAACCATAAAATATTCGTCGCCGCAGCAATGACATAAAGACGTGATCAAAGACAACTCTGGTTAACCATTGAAGCTCTGAATCCGCTCAGCTAGCCCGATGGAGAAACGCTTTTCTAATATACTCATTAGACCAACGACTGAGAATGCGTAGCGTATGTAAGGAGCAGACAGTCACGTATTTACAATCCTATTAATAACTCTCATCCACTACTGTATGATGCAGTAATTCCACACGCAATAATGTATTGCACAAAGGATGAACTGTTTGAGATTCTCTGTAGCCTTACAAGATTACGTATACATTGCTGCGGCAAGACGCCGCGTAACTATCACAGCTGTCTAAAAAATATAAAAGAAACGAACCAGCTACCACAATCGTTACGGACAGCAGTCCTGATTTCAATCTGTAATAATGAAGAAAAATAATACTGATGTCGTCATAAAGCTACTCGCTCCTGTGCATCTCCCTGGAACTTCTTAAAGTCACAGTAGCCAATCGCTTCAAACCACAACGTGAGCCACACTAGCGAGGCATAATGCAGTTTCAGAAATGGCCGTAGCATGTTCGATGAGAGCTATAGTTTTTAAATTTCTTGTAAATACACCACAAATATCGTAAAACATATATTGTTACATTAAACGACTACAATGAGGCGTTCGTCTCTCTTCATATCTTATTTATAACATAATGTTGCTGGCCGAGATTCTTTATTTTATGTGAAGATCAGCCGTATAATGTATGACCTATCAAAGTGCATTGCATCAGGAAGCAACGATCTATCTGAGTCATTCTAAATAAAGTAAACTAAAGGGAGTAAGGTTCGATTATGGCCCAGTGCTTTTCAAAATCCCAGTCGACTGGGTTCTCAATAACTCTATACATTTTTCGGGTGGGGTGATTATAGCACTCATTGTCGAATGGTTCGCCGATTATGCAAACACGGATGACAATGCGCTGCACGACGACCGACGACTTCGAGGTGTCAATCATATGTCTACGCAACCGAATACATCGCAGCCATAAACTCAACTGAGGCGCAAATACAAAGGTTGTGAATACAGCATCTGTGTTCGTCCAAGTTTCTTTATCATCGTCCGTCTGTACATTCAGAATTCAAAAACTATAGGATTTTAACGCATTCGAAAACTTCTGTCGACGAAGGATCCTAGGAGCAACAAGGTTCCATTGCGTGCGAAACGATGATAAACGCGAACGATGTCACCACAGAAGCATAGCCAGTATCCTGAAGCATACCCGAATTAGATTTCTAGGTCACACTCCAAAAATGTACGACAACCATGCTCCCAAAACAGTAGTCGCAACGATTTGAGTGGCTCATTGGAAAAGACCAGCAGGTCGATGTCTGGATACATAGAAAAGGCAAATCGTGAAGGATCATGAAGCTGGTTTTCGACAATTCTATACAATCGATGAGTATAGATCCATGTACTGAAATATAAGCCTGCATTATACATATAAATCAGATGAATCAGATCACATAATGTCGACCTATAGACGAATCACATGTTGGATCAGATTAAATACATGATTAGCCGAGTCTAACATTGTTAAAGTCATATGTAGACCCTTGCTACTGTCCGTTCAGTTTTCCTTATTTTGACTCAACGTTTTCTCAGACGCAGAGGTGGAGCAACGCCAAAAGGCAGCATAAAGTTGGCTGCTTGAAAACTTTACGCAATTTGATACAATATCTTCTCCATGATGTATGGCTTAAATGAACTGACTAGTATAATTGTAGTATGTTGAGTTCGTACTATGTTTCAACTGTTTATCGCAATATTTTTTTGGAAAAAAGATGTGATATGAACATATCTCACATCTTTATATTTATTATTAGTACTTTGCGAAATAATTACTTCGCATGTTTACCTTAGTTTAAATAAATATCAACGAATATTCATTTTCATTTCGATAATAAAAAATTTCATAACATTTAAACAGTTTGTGCAGAAACTATATTGGGGAAAGTCAACGCTGAAGGAATTTGAGACCTCAATCAAAAGAACTTTTAATAATAACCATATTTATGGACCAGTCTTGCAGTAGTTTCCGAGTTGTTATAACTAAAGCCAACGTTCTACCTGCATACCCTGTTTTCCTTGATAAAATATTTGAACATATACAAATCTGTAATTACTCTGAATTTAGAATTATTCCTGCTTCAACGTTGTTTGTAGGCGATAACGTTTGTGAACATCTTAAACCGAAAGTGGCAATCGATCCAGGACACCATATTCAAGGCATGTCTGTTTCCGATGCTGAGTCGTCAGAAGACTGTTGCAAACGATGCATTATGATTACTGGCTGTGCAGCATGGGAATTTGTTCGTAACGCAACATTGTGTCAATTTAAAAGCGCAGTACGCAATGTTCACAATACGGAAAACGATATTGAAAGTGGATGGCTTAATTATGATTTTTAAACTTTAAAATGTAATACAATTAGTACATCCATTTATACCTTCGATAATTTAAAAATGCATAAGCGCTATTTTGTCAGTTTGAACTAGACATTTGACCAAAGAGCTGACAACGTTAAATTAAAAAATAGCCCGTAGCAGTGCCACAGTATCGACTCTTACATGTGACATTGCTATATCTTAGACTTAGACTATTTACAAGTATTATACTATCTATTAATCAGCCTAATCTATAGAACACTTTGATAAATAGCTTTGTTACCAGCTTGTCTCTTTAGAAGACACTGGCATCTTCACATTTGCAGGTCTTTTGATGGAACAGAAATTGAAAAGGGATGTGTTTTCAGGGTTCATAAACCTGTAAAACCTAACGACAGCTGAGGAACGTAAGCTAAATTACGACTCTTGTACCATCCTCAGTACTTTGATTCCACACATGAGTCTTAGCTTAGGCTAAGATAATTAGATGAGTCTTATACCAACTCTGTGGCTAAATCAGCGCTGAGGCCACCGAACATTCTGAATAAGATGTTCATTTTCAAGAATATAACGTTGCGCTTTTCCAGAATTTTACTTGGGCCGACCAAACCATTGCACTTTGTCTTTGTATAATAAAATGTCTGATACTCTACTTAGTTTGTCTGATCGAATAACTGCAGTAAGATTGTGTTCAGTTAACCAACATAGCCGTGAAATTGTGCAACAACGGTCCCGGCATTCGTCTTCACATCCCCCATTTCATAGAACTATTTCTTCCATTAATTAAAGCTTTAGTCTAACAGGTTCCATAGCTGACTTCCCCCGAACAGAGAGACCACCGACGGCATCTCGTGATACCTTCTATTATTTTGACAATAGCCCGACAAACTCAAGTTGTTATATAGAAACCGGCGTCGGCAAAACAACTGGTTTCTGAATTGTTAAAAGTCTGGGTCTAAAACCTTTTAGGCCGACGTTAATTCATGCTCTGAATGAGGATGATTATAATCGCAGTTTTGAATTTTGTGAAAAATGGCTACAGCGCCTCGATGACGATCCGAACTTGACTGACCAAATAACCAGATGAAAGCGATTTTAAACTGAATGACCACGTTAAAGTGGTGTTTAATGGCTTACAGAAAACCCTTATAACATTATCAAACACCATATGAATGCCCCTGGTCTGACACTATGGGTCGGCATGTGGTTTGGGAGATTTATTGGGCGGTTCGTTTTCGATGGTACTGTTAATGCAAACAACTGGCTAATGATTCTGCGAAATGAACTTTATTCCAATATTCAACAGTTACCAAATATTGACAGGCTTCAATTTATGCAGGATGGCGCGCCTCCTCATTTTGCGACGGCTATGCACCGTTAGTTGGACGAAACCTTCCCTGGCCGTTGCTTAGGGCGCCGAGGTGATGTCGAGTGTCTTGCTCGTTCTCCTATTTTAAACATGTTGACTTTTTCTTGTGGGAAGTATTTAAGGAGGAGAAAGTGTATTAACGCAAACCACAAACTCTGTTGTGTATGAAATTAGTTACATCGTAGAAGCTCTCCTTCCTGGAGCCTTTCATGCTTGGAAAAGTCTGCGAAGCATGCGTTTTTCGCTGACAGAGTGCACTGATCTTTTAGCCGTCCAGGTTCGCGCTTAGGGTAAGCATTATTCACCAAAAACCTTAGTTAAATATTAGAGTATATGCATACCAAAACGCTTTATGAAATGTGCATGATTTGTCATGCTGGGTCGCTTTAATGCAGGGGCTTTATGTATGGGACACCCTGTATATAACTGTCATTATCATATTAAGAGCGCACAGTAGTTACCGCCGTATTTACAAATACATTGTATTTGGTCGAAACCATAATATATCTAAGATGCAATGGGTACCACAATATTTTCACAATAGCTGCTATAGCTACGACAGTTTTTACAGTATTAACGTTGTAGCATAATGTATGCAATTATGGTGACATTGTTTACACATAACATGCAATAGAATTGACCGTACTCATGGGTAGTGGATACATGCAATACAGTGTAAATGCAGCTAAATGGCTATATAAGACTTTAAGTTCAATTGTGAACATATTTAAGCTGTATTAAATATGAGCAATATCAATAAAGCAATTTATGTTAATCGAATAAGAACAATGCCCATGTCGAAGTAGTCAATATATAAACTTCGAAAGTCACACTAATTTTATCTACCTTGAGGCCGTGTGACAAAGCTGGTGTAAAACAGTAAACTTTTATGGTGATTTAGTAAGCTTCGGAGTGTCGGTTCGCATGCCACCATTCGAAATTATGGTGCCGCTCATATACGTAATGCCAAACGCTGTCTAGTAAAATTGTGTTCTTTGGGTTGATTCCATACGTGTAGCCTTTTATCGATACTAAATTTTAAAAATATACTTTATATAGAGCTGTTATTGAAGTACTCAATTTGTTCTGTCCTAACGTATCAGCGGTATTTACTTCACCTTGTTTGCGGTGAAAATTTTCATTTTCTTTCGAGAAGTACTAAGACACAGCAACATACTGGCTTTGCAAAATGAATCTTTGTCAACGAGCAGCAAGAGATAAGCTGACGTTGCAGCTAATAAATGTCATGTATTGGGTGAAGGATCACTGTGCTCTACACAAGGACCACGTGAATCCTTGGGTCTATAAAGTAGTTGCGCCACCGATCAACAAACGTTCCCGCAGAAAATGTTAAGTAGCAGGGTCGAGATGGATCACGAGCGTTCTCGCGACCGGTATACATCTAGGATCACTTGCATGTTCAAGTTTACCGCCTTTGCTTAAACTAACAACGATAAATTTGGTTATTATTTTCCAACGGAACTATTCACTATGACAAGGTTTTGTTCGCCCTAAATCTGGTCGCACTAAACCCAAGATGTTTGGAGTTCCAGCGGCCAAATTTATAAAGGCATTCTTTAAGACCACAGCAGGACTGTGCAATAAAACACACGTTTATAACGCGCATTTTGACAAAAGGTGTAAAGTGTGACAGTGTCAAAGATTACTCACATTTTGAATTACTGTCTTCTAGCCGCTAATTTTCAAAACCAACTAGCTATTTAGTCTTTGGTGTGAGACTGGCTTTCCTTTCATTTGGTGACGATATAAACAGATTCATGTCTTTATGCAGCGTGTTCAATGACACTGATATCACACCATTTTTATGGGTATGGCTATGAAGTCGTCAGAGAAACCGGATTCGTCCCAAATCAGGTTTTCTAATGAAATTGACAGCTTGGGATTTTGTTCAAATTTTAACTTATATTTATTTAGATATCTCAAATGCGTTTAGGTAAGTATATGTATTTACTAGAGTAACCGGATCTTAATATTTCTATAAAAAGATGTATATTTACTTATATTCAGCTAACGTTAAAAACTAAACTCAAACCGTAACGGGTTCTTCGCAGCTCAACCTTATTGTATGTTGCGGAGAGTTCGAGTAGCTCCAGCGCCAAAACTTAGTCTTACACCCGCTATAAGGCTCATATAAGTTCCTCAACTTAAGCTAAGCCTCATGCTTAAACCTAATATATCGAGCACGGTATAGCATCAAGATGCGCCAGATAACTTGTTGAATTTTGAAAAAAAACAAGCAGGTTTATATAAATCGCAAAATCAAATTTTGTCGTAAATGTGCAAGTGTTATTAGTTTTTAATTGTCATTACAGGGCAAGTAAGATTAGTTTGTTTTGGTCTTTTCCGTCCTCAATTTGTCCTCAATTCCAGAAGTGAAACTTCCAATTTCTTTTATGCCAACAGAACACGCATCTTATACTGCACTGCTTATCATTCGACAATGCTCATCCATGCATCCGCTGCTGTAATCCAGGAATATTGCATCGGCATTTCCACTTGAGGGATGCAACTCGTTGCAGCGATTCTTTGGTTGTTTTGCACTTTTTCCATGTCGACGTTTTTGGTGGCGGCGCTTTCTGTTCTCAGTTTTTGCTTTGTGATTATAGTGCCCTGGATCTGCGCTTAGATTTGCGGCTGCTCTAAATTGTTTCAAACGTTCATCATTGTCGTGATCAGCGTAACTATCCGCTGGTTCACCGGAGCTGCGAAAAATTATTGCAAATCGAGACGACTTCTTTGGCACAGTTCTGCCTTCTGTAAATAACATTGTAATTTTTTAAACGAAAGACTTTGAAAACATGATGCCATTACAGTAGAAGATATATTAAGTCAGTGTTCATTAAATGTTCTAAAATATAACAAAAAGTGTACTAAGTACGCAATATTGTCAATCGAAAATGTCCTGTAAATCCACCTGGGTCGAATTGTAACAATCTGAGGAATTAATAATTATTACCAGTAAAGCGTTATGATGTGCGATTATTTTTTTAACTTTTTTGGAAGCACTTGTATGTCATATCACAATCTCCACACAGATTTGTTTGGGTTTGTTTTGAACAATTTTAATCATTAATATGGGTCGTTTATGTGAAACTGTTACTAGTGGTCGACGTAGCAAATGATCACTTAATCTGCACTTAAAACTGTTATGTATATTTGGTTCTAGTTATTAAGTCCGGTAACAAGCCTCTGTTAATTAATAGGATACTGGTTTTGATTTTAGATGTCAACCGCATGAAAATCATCAAACAATTGTAGTGTTCTCTTAGTCAGTATGACAGTAATTCTGTTATGTTTATCTACGTGAAACAGACAATACGATGGCTTAAAAGCACTGTTACAATTCCTATATAGCAACCAAACGGTATTCGCTATATAGTATCTCTGACGACGAAAAAACAAGCAACTTTAAGTAGTAATTTCTGCCATCAAATATTGCGAATAATTTATTATTGACTATCAAGGTATAGGTTCTGCAACCGTAACTACGAATTCCTCTAAATTATCGCACAGATTAACAATTTAAACCTTTTTCTATTGTAAAAAAATGTTTTCAATCTAATGGAAGAGCTAAAATTTGCTATAAATTTTCACAAAAACGCTGGACTGAAATAACTCAATCTTTTATCTTATAATACTTACGGCGAATGGATGTAATCAAATGATATTCAGTTGTCCTGGTTCTACCGCAGACAGTTTCTTCTGTTGTCCTGAGCTATAATGTTATCTCAACTATAGTTGCTGCCACTAAACAAAATGTAAAATACCATCATATCGTTCGTCCAGAATGAAATTTTGATCACCGGAACCACATTGATGTTGCGTCATTGCTGCGACCAATGCTGACTGACTACGTTTGACAGTTTTTAGCGGCTCGATGACGTACGCATAACCTGCTAGCATCAGAAACGTTGCAACAATGCAGGTCAATGTAAAGTATTCAATGTACAACGGGAAATGTGATGGAAACAATTCGTCTAAAATTGGTAAAGAAACAAAATAGATGAAATCGTTTTGAAGTAAAAGTTGTGTCTTTACTAAATCTGGGGATACTTCATTAAATACGTTTCAACTAAAGACAATATTAAACATTCAAGTTTCAGCCAGTAGTGGTTGAATCACAATTTTATGGTTTGAAAGGACCGTTTAAAAACAGAAATTTGTGTAAATAAATAGCATGATTTATCAGAAATCATTGCTAAAATGGCAGTGTAGTATTCTATGGGAATGAATTCTTCAAATTACGCTGAACATGTGGCCTTTGCTGTAACGCTCTTGTAAGATTCTCGGGACATAGTTACGAATGCAAGTATTAATGTATTCAACACTCCTGTTTAAAATGAAATCCTGAACAAATCATTTGTTACGTCCAAAAAGAAGACAAAAATTCATTAGCAGCAAGCCTTAAACCCTTTCATTCATAATAAACTTAAACTCTCTGGCATTTAGCCACATCAAATTTTTTCCTCGAATGGCTAGATGTTAGAAACTTTTGTCTCTTAAAGCCAACTGTTGGATATGAAATTCTAATTTATAGCTAGATATTACAGAGTTTCACGTGTTATAGCTAGTTGTAAGCGACAAAAGTTTCTAACAGCTAGAAATTAGAGACAAAATTCTATTATGACTAACTGCAAGAGACTAGTATATTATTATATCAAACTGCTAGAAATTCTTGCCTTTATCAGTTATCTAAAAAACAAAAGTTCCTCTCAGTGTCCTATACAGCTTTTAATCTCAAACAAATAATCGTACAACATAAAGGTTTCTTAGCGTTCATTGTAAGAATATAAAATATCACATTGCCATCCATGAGAGATTTTAGTTTGTCGCGAACTGCTGCTAGTGACAAAGCTGCTTACTGTTTAGAAACCTGCGTAAAATGTATAAATATACAGTTTATTGAATAAAAGAGCGGTTGACCTACAGTTTTACATTTGAAAAAACTTGCTATATACTAATTCATAAATGTCGGTTAGGTAATAATGCTTAGTAGGTTATTATTATAGCTTTTAGCCACAATATTCAACTATTGGTTCTGAGTAGTACCTTATAACTGACACAGAGAATTGAACGGTAGACAAGATTAATATGAGCTTTTAGTAAACCGCTTACTTACAAATCATGTTAACCGCGCATGAGGCTGCATGCAAAGTCATTGCGGCTACGTTTGAGAACTTCGACACACCAATATCGGCAAGCAAGTTAGCTGTCGTCAAATATTCACCGTCAATAATCCATTGCTCCGGTGAACAATCCCATTGAATTCCTAAAATTTTAATTTATATGACCGTTTAAAATCGTATAAAAAGCACATCGAGTGTATATACTGCATCATCCAATAACTACGTACGTCCATTTATGAAACTGGGTAGGATGTGCTGAGACAAACAACGTAACAAACCCTTTCGGAAAGGAATATGTAGGAATAATAATCTAACAAAACTGTACACACTGTGAGTCAACTTTCTGTATTTTGGGTAAATGGCACATTGCCCCATCTCCCCGCCCCGTTCACATGTCTTTCTATATATATTCGCTTTTTGAAGCTGTAAAATAATTATTCGTTGTGGCTATTGTTTATCAAAGCGCTACTATTATAATATGCTATGATGACAGAAAAGTTTTCATCCACCAGTCAAAATGTCATTTCATGTACGCGGACAAACGTGCGAAACGAACAAATGTGCGCAAACGCAAATTCTATTCACACATCGTAGAGTCGTGCTCGCGTTCACAAAAATACGAACACAAATGGCAAAAATGTGTATTTCGCGAATTTCTGCGCGAATCAATTTTCGTGATTTTGACAAAAGAACAACATTGATGTATGCACCTAGAGTGGACTCATGCATAATTAAAGTCATTAGCGTTGGGTGTGTACACTAGCTGCATTCAGCCATAAAAGTATGATCTCTTGTCGAACATTACGGCAAATTTTAACGTATGCTTTTTAACATAACAGGGTATGTCTTGAAAATGGCCATCGACGACAGGTATTTACTTGCAGATACCAGCTATATAGCAACAGAAATTTAGCAAAATGTAGTTTTAGTTTATTACCGAAAAAATTTATTTTGAGATAGACTATCATGCTGCCTAGCTGCAATATACAGAATTAAAACGTAGTGTTTATTACAGCACCTATGATTTGAGAACGGATCGGCGGAATTTCCTGAATTTTTTTACCATTCAATGTGATCATATAAAGAAACATACAAGAAAAATGATTTGCCTCAATCTGCTTTGGTTTGCTAGCAGGGTTGAACTAACCCCTCGTTTCAGGCCAAAATCAGTTCGGATTAAAATATTATTGTCTCTAAGCTAGCAAGTGGCAAACACAAGGCGTTAAATTTTTTCTAACGTACGTGGCATAAACCAGCTAATCCGCAGTAATAATGCAAACCTTTTTGCCCTTTATTAGACCATAAAGTTGTCAATATCCCATATTTTGCACCAACGCCTTGTCCGTTTAGTTGCTGTTATTTAGAACTTAAGATTGGTTGATACAGTGTGGTTTGAACGAACGTAGCACATGCGCCATTCGATAGAAATCTTGCAAAAAGGAAGCAACATCGGCTCCGCCAGGGAAAAAGCATGTGCTTTTGGGAAATTTAATGTAATTTTGTTGCTATCGAATATTACTCAGAAATAGTTGTACCAGTTAAACTACATACTTACGGCACGTGGGTACTATATTTAAATTCACATGCGTTGTTAACTTAGTAGTGGTTCTGCCATTTATAGTGAAATTGTACTGTGAAACCCTATACTTCAAATACAAAATTACACATTATTTATCTTCTAACTTTCATTGAATCGATCTATATGCTTGAAATTTTAATACGGCTACTGCATGATTCTAGACAAACTATTGCGCGAGAACAGGTAATATATTGTTCAACAAATTTCGTCTTTGTGGGTAATTGCATATAGCAAGCCCCTGAATTTCCTAGTCTTACCTTTATACAGCTATCGCAGACTTTTATAAATTGCCATTACTAACGCAACAGTCTCAGCGTAGCGTCTAATTCTGCATTCTTAGTAGCACAATCTTCTCAAAATTATAAAAATATTTTGTGTCCGGGAGAAAGTAGTTGGGCATATATTTCCTAAACACTTACTGCAAAAATTTAAGCGTACAACAAAATTTGCAGCAGTATTCCATTCTCGGTTCTCAGCTAAAGTAAACCTAAGCGGTGTAGGTAAGTGTAGGCTTTACTGATCTTGACAATAACTTACCCAGGGATTTTCAACAGCCATCAATATACGTAAGAGTTTTAGATTATCATCAATACTAAGTCGAGCAGGTACGTCCCTTCAACACTACCAGTCGTTTCGTCGTTTCTTTTTCCACAGTTATCAAATTTATGCAGGAATGGAAATTGTAACCATAAAGGTAACCATAATTTAAGGCCGATACGCTTTGGCATGTCAAACCTATCAGGATCTTTCCTCCTTTTATATCGGGTGTAAAGAAATTATTTTTACAGACAGGTAGTTTTAGTTCGGCGTATGCCAATTCCATTTGGCCAGGAATATTTTGGCTCATGAAATGGTTTCAAAGCTAACTTCTGATGCAGGTACGTGATGCATTTATTACTTCTAGTTATATATATAACTGTAGCACGTTGTTATGTCTCAGTGATCAAGGCAATTCTGTGGCTGATAAATGACTAATAGTTTATAAGTTTTAAAATGTTAACAATGGCAATAAAGTTGCCTGATAAGTTATAGCATTTTACAATCTCAAAGTCTACAAACTGAGGGCAAGCAGAAGCCAGAAAATTAAATAAGTTAGTGAATTTAATATGTCTAAAGCGACTAGATGGATGGTGTTATTTTGGCACCTTTTAGTTGGTGAATATTGCATTTTTAAATGATATTTTTCTGCTTTAATATGATTTATTTTCGAATTTTGAATGTAGTTTCATTGTATCGGAAGCTATTTATATCTGAACAAAAGTTTGCTACGGCCAGAAGCGGATCCAGCATCGCCGTAAGAAGTATGTCAGTAGCTATTATTTTATTTTTTTTTTTTTTGGCCGCGGTTGTGCTGGGGGGGGGGGGTTTTTTTTTTGTTTATTTATTTTATTTATTTTTTATTTTTTTTTTGTTTCTTTTTTTTTTATTTTTCTTCTTTTTTTTTTTATTTTTTTTTTTGTTTTATTTTTTATTTTTGTTTATTTTCTTCTTCTTTTTTTCTTTTTTTTTTCTTTTTTTCTTTTTTTTTTTTTGTCTTTTTTTGCCTTCCTTTTTTTCTTTTCTTTTTTTCTTTTTTCTCTTTTTTTTTTTTTTTCTTTCTTCTTTTTTTTCCTTCTTTTTTTTCTTTTTTTTTTCCTTCTCTTTTTTTTTCTTTTTTTTTTTTTTTGGGGGGGTGGGGTTTGGGGTTGTGGTGGGTCTGTTGGTGTGGTGGTGTTGGTTGGTTTTGGAGTTTGGATAATGAGTTAGCTAGTCTTTAGAAGGGGCCGTATAAAAGATGGCTACGTGTCATTTTTAAAACGCTTTGCTTAACGTGTAATTGGTTTTTCTCGGTTTGAACATAGACAAATTCTATGTTTTTCTTTCGCGAATAAGAGTAGTCATTCGGATGTGGATTCATTAGAGCATCACCTCAGAGAGAGAGCTCCACGTTAGCGTTCTCCAACGTACATTCACGTTACCTTATAGCGTATATTTGCAGTGTTCAAGTCTTCGTAATATGAATATTGGTTCGATTGTCGGATGGGGAGTGTGAAAGGATAGCTTATCTTAAGATTTTAAGCATCTGCCGGATAGTATCAACTGGTTTGTGGAAGACTATTACGCGGTATTTTAGAGTGTAGCCTATTTTGGTTATATGCTAAAGTATATAGTACGATTACATTGCGCTGTTTCGCGGAAGTGCTGAATCTTTATTTGGCGAGCTCTTCGTTTTTTTTGGTTAACTATTGTAATTGTTTCCTCTAATATCACGTCCATGTGCACTCCCACGCGTTAGCTAACGGTCTTGAACGAGCAGTTCTTAGGGAAACGCCTGTGTGTCGTGAAGAGTAGTGTGAGTTCCATTGTGTTTATATTAATTAGTTCATTGATATCACGCATACCCGATTTTCCTTTCTTTTTCTTTCAAAGCACCTCCATGCCTCGCTAATTTGCGTAATGTGCGACGGCAATCTGTAATGCGAGTGTTAAAAACAATTAGCAGCTCACCCATTATAGCTCTTGGTGAAACGTGTCGGTAACTTAGTGTTAACATTGGACGTGCAACTATCCTGATGTATACTACTTGCGAGCAGTAATAAAGGAGACGTGGATGGAGATCATAACGTATTCCAATTGTTTAAATAATATTCCGTTCAATTAGTGCGTTGTCACATCGGAGAGTAAATATATCTAACTACTGGGCTATCGTTGGTGTTATCGCCAGAGAGCGTAATAAAGCTAATCGGAAATTCACAGAGCTGTTACCTGGTTAGAGTCTCACTGGAATAGCAAAAACCAGATTGGAGTTATCACCACTTTCCTGGTACGCCAGACCACGAGCTCGCGCACCCCATCTGTCGGTGTAGTAGTGATTGGTGGCCTAAATTCTCTTATTCGTGTATTATAGTAGTCGCTGGGGGTCGGAGCGTCGCGTAAGCACGAAGTTACACAGCCACGAAAGAAATCCAGCTCCGACAGTCAGTAGCTATTACTCACTGTCAGTAAGCAATAACTTTCCACACAATGCTAAACACATCTAAGTCTCTATAAGGGGGTAAAGTCAGTCTTCAAAAGTCTCACTTGAATATTTGCTATTACCACCAATATCTGCACCGACAGCTGGTACAGGTCAGCTCACACCGAACAGCTTCAACGCAACAGCCTGGACCGTCCTACTTACTAGGGCGTGGCAAGCACAAACACGCTTCAGCCTGTACTGGCCATAAGAATCCATTTCGGGGTCACTCTCCACCCCTAATAAGGCTGTTGAACCAGTAACTCGCATTACATATTATATCCACCCCGCAATTTTGAAATCGTACACCACCACAGCCCACCCATCTCACAGCCCTACTACCTTTACTCCATCCGCACGCAAACTTTTAGTAATACTAAAACCAAAATTTTGAGGTGCACATATGGAAAATGGGAAAACTATAGGGGAAGTTTGAGAGCCGGGGGAAGTCTTTTTTACACGCCCTTGTCCACCCCTTTTGCCACTTCACAAATATGTTTCGACACCATTTTCTGGCTACATTTAGCTTCTTATATCCCAACATAAAATAGTACTTTATTATTTGGTGTTCATTGCCTTTTCAGACTGTACAACCTACAGCAAAATCGAACAGATTACCCGATGTCCATGTCTTCTTGCTAACGCATTGCGTTATGCCATTCCAAGACAAGCTGTAACGATATCCACGGACATCTTCATAATCGAACCAGTCCATCCTTTGTTGTTCAAGTAAAATATTTGAATCCAGGAAAGTTAAAAGCAGGCGGTTAGTAGTTATCTAGAAATTTAAAGGTGTTAAACTACAAAACCCAATTAAGCAATATTTTGTAGAATTATAAGTAAAATGAAGTATTTAGTTCTTTTACAGAATAATAGCTTGATTTATATTAGGAAGGGCAGGCATCTTACAGTAAACTGTCGGAGTCTTCTAAGTTGCTTGTTTGAATAAATTGTGTCTCAAATTCTAGCACAGTGGTATATTAATGCATCAGAAAGGCTTATACGTGAATCCAATTCCAGTCAAGTTTTACAGATAGGACATTGTAGTTATGAAAAATTGTGTTGCGGAATCATCATGTTTGCTCTTGGCAGGTGTTAAGTACGATATAAACGAATAAAATGAAATTTAATGCGCCTTATATTATCGTAGCTTCTGCTAAAAACAACACTAATTTTTCTTGATTAGTAGCAAATACGCCGACTTTGTATTTTGAAATATTGGAAGTGGAAATAGACGCTTCAGTGTTGACTCAGCTCGACTCTTGAGCTGGTGATCCATCGTTTTATCTGATCATTACAACGTTGCTAAAAGTATTTACTACAGTCACAGTCACAATAATAGCAACGAAGCGATCATTCTACTTCTTTTGGCGGTTAAACACCTATATAAAGGCATTAATGTTAATACAAACTGAATAGCTTCACGATGCTTTCAATCTACAAAGAAATTCATATCAGTTGCGACGCGATCTCATCAATAATTATGCACGGAATCACAATTCTAAAACCTTCACTTGCTCCCGTATGGGCGTCTATATTGCCATATATATTTTTATTCAGGTTTCTGTATGAAAGTTTGTTTCTTTCACACTTTCGTTACTAGCAGCTGGTAGCATAAACACCACCTTTTTTAGCTTAACCGAATCGTCGCAAGCTGTCTCTTTTTGGCAAGCGATCCAATAAACTGATCCGAGATTTTTTCTTTGGTCGAAGAACCGATAAACCGTGCCTTCCGCTGAAATTCGGTTAATGAACTGTGGTAGTCCAGCTTAAAAATGCTCGTTCGCATATCTTGAAGCGGTGATGATTCTATTTTAGCTATACATCATATGTGTCGATTGAACGGGGGTATGGGAGGTTACCGCCCCTAAGCGTCGTACCCCTAAGTCCCAGCTGAGCCGGCAAAAACTTAGTCATATCAGAACCACTTTTTTGTCTTTTTGAATAAAATACATAATAAGGTTAATGGAGCTGGCTGTGGCATATTAAGTGAAACTATTCATTTTTGAATCATCCGAATCTTTCGCAAAATCCACCGCCCGAAATCAAACCGGGAATCAAAATCGATCGCAAATAACTTTGTTTGGGTTTAACTAATACAGAGCTACCCTGTAGGTTTA
This sequence comes from Trileptium ribeirensis, assembly GCA_030248225.1. Lineage (NCBI taxonomy): Eukaryota > Metazoa > Nematoda > Enoplea > Enoplida > Thoracostomopsidae > Trileptium > Trileptium ribeirensis. The sequence goes on along the minus strand of JASANE010002401.1, from coordinate 22,342 downwards.
CCCCGTAGTAACTGCAAACGTTACTGATGACGATCCTTTGTCCGTTTGTCTCTTTTCAAAAATAGTGATCGCAGGATATATGAATTGTTTGCATCTGTTGTACGTTGCCCATTGGTCGGTGCTGTAGAATAAATTACTGCTTATACTTTGAAAAGGTTAACCGATAAGAGCAACGTTACTAAACTCAACGCTTTCCATGGAAGCGTCTAGTTCTCTTATTATTCTAAATGTTGTAATGCGTAAACGAATTTTTTGTCATGAACCCTACATGGACTTGCCAAAGACTTGCAAGCATTGCTAAGGCAAAGGGAACTTTTCATGCACATTACAATTTACCAATTTTCTATTCTGTTAATGAAGGCTTATATTTTCTTCTGATATTTCATCTGATGATACCTATTTGTTTTAACGTCTAAGTATTTTGATGACCGGATAAATTTTGTTTTACATTTTTGTTTTTGAATTTTTTTCTACATTTTACACTTCTGAACTGTTAAAGTTACAATTACAGCTTACAGTTCAATTGTTCAACACACAATAGTAATTTGTACAAACATGCAGCCACAGTTAGCATTGGGCTTTCCAAACAGGAAAGGCACATACAAATTTTTAATCTAGGTTTCAGAAAGAACTACGTGAATAAGCATTTCATTTGGGGCCTGTTAATTAAGCGAACGTGTCCCAATCATCGTTTGACTTTAATGTACTAAATCTAAAATCACGCCATTTTATTATTAAACCAAACCAGCGCTATAGAAAATAAGGAAAACACATATTCCGTACTAACATGCAATACCCTAGTTTTAGCAATCGGCATTCCAAACACGAAACGTACAGACTAACTTTAATTCTGCTTTCAGAACTACGTGAATAAACATTTTATTTGAAGCCTGTTAATTAATTGAACGTATCCCAACCACTGTTTGGCTTAATGGACTAAATCTTAAAGAATACGTCATTTTCTCTCTTAAACCAGAGCAGCGCTATTGAAAAGAAGGGTAACACATAATGCGTGAGTAAACTTAGCCTGCGCCCGCTGACTATCCTATTTTGTTATTTGGAAAAGAATTGTGTTACCGAACTTTATCAATTCAAGCAAAAATTTGCTGTTTTCTGTTCGCGAACATAAACATTGTTTGCGGCGAACGAACTTTTATCGTTTTTGAATTACGGAGGGTTATGGTCGCGAACATAATGACAAAATACAGGACCCTTTTGTTTATGCCATCGCATTTACATTGAATTTGTTCGCGAACAGAGACGAATCCTAAGTGAAAACTAATAATTGTCGTAGAACTGTTATTGGCCGATTGCGAATCACTAGTTCTGGGCTAGCAAAAAATCGAATCCCCTTTCTTACTTGTTCGCTAACAATGGATGTGGATTCGACATCGGGTTTTACAAAATAAGATAGTTAGTGGGCTCAGGTTAAGTTTAGTCGCGCATAATAGTATTTTGTACTCACATGCAGTCTTCTGGTTAGCAATGGGCATACCGAACAGAAATCCTTCAGACTAATTTTTAAATCGATCGTTCAGAACTACGTGAATAAACATTTTATTTGAAGCCTGTTTGTTAACCGAACGTATCCCAACCACTGTTGGGCTTTAATGCACTAAATCTTAAAAAATACGTCATTTTCTCTGCTAAACTAGAGAAGCGCTATAGAAAAGAAGAATAACACGTAATAGTATTTGGTACAAACAAGTCCTTTAGTTAACAATGGGCATTGCAAACAGGATAAGTACAACCTAGTTTTTCAATCAATCTTTCAGAACTACGTGAATAAGCATTTCATTTGAAACCTGCTAATTAAAAGAACGTGCCCCAATCACCGTTGGACTGTAATTTACCTAATCTGAAAAATACGTCATTTTTATATTAAACCAGAGCAACGCTATAGACAAGAAGAATAACACATAATAGTATTTTGTACAAACATGCAGTCCCCAAGTTATCAATCGGCATTCTAGCAAGAAAACGTACAGACAAATTTTTAACTCGAGCTTTCAGAACTACGTGAATAAGCATTGTATTTGAGGCCTGTTAATTAACCTAACGTATTGAATTAAGATTTAAACATTTTTACTTAATTAAAATGAGTGTCTAATCTGGTCAAGCCAGATATTCACTGCACATTTATATGTCAAACGGCCTATCGTATTATTAACATGCTATTTCGCTGTTTCCTAACCTCTAATTATATTATTATTGGCTGCTTGTCTTATGTAGTCGCAATCCTGGAACACGCGTCACCTGTATGGTCGCGATGCACAGTTTGAAATATCGATAAGCTTGAAAACGTTCAACGATATTTTACGAAACGTATTTTTGGCACAGCACGCCTGCCGTACGCTTCGTATTTAGATAGACTCAAGTATCTCAACTTAAAGCCCTTAGAGTTGAGATGCTTGCATAATGATCTAGTAGTTGTTTTCAAGTCAGTTAGAAACTTTTCTGCTGGATGTATAAGGACCTCTTTGAACTGCCTTGTGTAACTTTCACAAGAGGACGTTATCTTAAAATTAAGAAACCACAACATAAAATTAACGCTTTGCATCATTTTTTACGGCTCTAATTGTAAATGCATGGAACCAACTGTCAGTGATGGTAATGACTCATCCATTAATTTATGCGTCTAGTTTAGATAATTTCAAGAAACTACTTGATAAAGTTGATTTAACCAGATTTTCAAATTTTGGTCAAAATATGTAATTAGAAATATAGGTGGATTTACTCCCTTTTTCTGATTTAATTTAATTCATGTTTATCTATATTTGCATATATATTGTGTTATATTTGCATAAGGCTAGCAGAGGATGTTGCGGTCAGGATATTCCTTAATGGTTGGGCGCGCGATGATGAACTTAACTCAGGATGCAAAACCCTTCGAGCTGCAACATCCAATGACCGGTAATAAAAGATATACTACTACTAAAATTAGAAAAGATCACAAGGAGTTTACGTTGTTGATAAGGCAGCAGACTGATTGAAAACTTATTTGTCGGTAATGATCATAACTTTTGAACGCATGGTCCAATTATGGCCGCAACAGCTTGAAATGTGTCTTTTTTGTATCCTTTTTGACGTCGACTTCACGATGACGCCGTCTTTATCTTTTTAGACAAACTAGTTCTAAATTTTGGAGATTTTGCGTTATATATAAAATATGTTTGCAAAATTTATTTGCAACGCATCAGCTACGCTGCGTATATTGATCTGACCGATATTGATGATTTTTTTTTATGATGCTATTCAGCGCTCGCTGGTGTATATTGTTGCAAGCATTTGCTTGTATCTCTTGGTTGTGTGCTTTTTATCTTCCCGTTAGTTAGCCGTCCTTGTTGTTTTCTTTTTTCGGCCTTTATCGTTATGTAGTATAGGCATTTACAGACTCTTTTGCATTGAAGTACGGTATTCGGGCCAAAAGACATAAGCGTGTCATTATCACTGACTAGTACGCATTACATTTTAGTATGGCTGGTACATGGAGATGGCACACCACGACTGAAATGATTGCCCATTCCTGAAATTTCGCGTTGATTCGACATATGACTTCGAGTTCCAAATTGCCGTTTGCTGCAGTGGTGGCACCGAGGTTTGTGCATTGCTTGATGCGCGCCAAGTCAACATTGGTTATTCGTATGGTTTCGATACCGTTGCATCTGTCAATAAGTCTGTTGCATCTTTTTTCTGTTAATTGACCGAGTTTGATTATATTGCAACTACCGTGGGCCTTAGTGAACTAAATGTGTGTAAATATGCCTATACACAGTTTTATAGGAAACCAAAGCTCTATAGAAAATAAAGACAACACGTTAGTATTTTGCACCAAGCACATAATCCCTAGTTATGTCTTTTAGAAATATTAGCTATGTCCAAGTAAAAGGCTGGTCGCCCAGAATCTGAACCGACTCCCATGCGTTTCTGAATCATATCTTTGGTCTATGTCCGTTTTCAGGATCTCATGTTCATATTCAGTATTAGGAAACATATTTTTGATTTGAACTCAGCGGTAGCTAATATCAGCCGGCGGAAAATTTGAGCTTGGGTGACATTCGAGCCTGCGACATTGTGCCTTTAAGATCCGCAAAGAAGACGGAATGCAGATTTACGTACCCCAGCCTGATTTCACAGTAGTTTTAAAGCTGCTGTTTACGATATTCAGGTCTTGTTTTTGCTTTTTGTTTTATTTTTCAAATAACACTAAAAGCCCAATTTAACGGTAAATGTATTTCGTCGACCGCGGTATCTCTGTATACCTTTTATAATATAAAATAATCTCCATGCACTACTGTATGATTAGTTCGAACGAAGAATTTATCATTGTATATCGAAATCTCCAGCAAAATAATTAAGTTTATCACTGTACTCTCAGTGATTGTACTATGAAGTTTGCCGTTATATTGCTTCAAACAATAAAAGTCCTGATACTAACATACGTAAGCAATTCCTTTACTAGGCGGGTCTCCAGATACGAAAACTGCATATTGGCAAAATAGTTGAACCGTTTTTATTGTGTTACCTAATCGTATATATACTTTTATTGTTTAAGATGTTTAAAAATCCATCTAAAATTTGCTTTTTTGGGTTTTCGCAGATAACATGAAGCCAATGTCGCAACCACAGAGTCGAGTTAAGGAGGATTGGACCCCCAGTTCTTATCTATCGACGATTCGAATAAATGTCTCACCCCAGTTTTGTCAATCATGTTATCATTGTGCGTTTGTACATGTTAAGCTGACCCCTCCCCTTTTTGTCTCGTAGTGGTTTTATGTTTTGATTAGGATCTCCACTTTAAAGCTTGTGGTTACGCTCATGCATAAGGCATAGGCTAATTACAGATGCGTTCAAAACAGTTAACAATTTGTACTCTTGTCATGGTACTACCGACATCTGGTCCAGAAATGTGGCGAAAAATATTGTATATTATGTAAGCAATTATAGCTCACTACCATTAGGCAATACCTACTAGCAATATCTTATTAATGAACAACAATTGGCACAACACCTTAATATTTACTTTGTCACAGCCGATAGGGTGCTATATTTTTTCGACTTTTATTAAATAGTACTCTCTTGAATATCTTACGCTGTGCTAAGTATCTTAGTCATTAATAACATACCTGGTTAGCGCTGTTTTGCACAATAAATTCAGCATAACAAGAAATACATTTCTGTTTTGGAAACAATTTTTGTCTCCGACGTAGTAATCCAATCGCCCATTGAAATCGGCGTGAGGTCTGCGTTGCACGAGACGAAACTCAAATGCCACGGCATTGTTTGGCGCTTTATTTTTTATTGTGAATAAAGTTATTAGAATAATAAACAGATATTTTATAAATAGTTGAACAGTAATTCGTTGTGTTAGTGGCCGGACTGTTTGACGCAGAGTTGCAAGTGGGTCGACCTGAGGCAATTTTACTATTCGAGGGGTTGCGCACGGGGCGTTACTTAGCTCGCAATGCGCAGATTAAGATATTGTTAACCCTTAATTAACATAAAAAACAGCAAGACCAAGCCTTGTCTGATTGCTAGTGCTTAATGGCCTCACTCTATATATTCACGCATTTAGCTCAGACAAAGTATAATAGCCTTTCAAGGCCAGTTGAATTAATTATCACGGCCACATTTAGTCTTGGCTGTGTTTAGGTTCTAAGCCGAGCCATCACCTGGTCTCGACGTTTAATGCCAAATGAAATTAGCCTATGCTCAAGAAATAATGACGTCGAAAATTTGCATAATCGTACATTAATTAATCCCAAAAGTACGCGAAACTGACTGCTGAAATGTATTCACAATATGTTTTGTGAAAACTTCATGCTGCCTACTTACCATCAATAAATGTTTGTGTGGACTCAATAAATTTAGGGTGAAAATCCTCTTGTAGATTTTGACAAAACGTTACGCTGATATGTGCAGCTATGGCTACCAGCGTTTGTGCTGCTTTTGCACCTGTTTAATAAGACGCGGTGTGGGAACAGATGGGCGATAGAGTGGAAAGATTTTTTTGCACTGCTTCTACCTCGAATTGAACGGCCCATTTTTGGCCACCTTGAATATTTTAAATATTTGAATCTGACCTCCACATTTTAGACTTTTTGTAAACAATTTACGACAAGGTAAACAAAGTACATGCTTTAGCAATGATGGAGAGTATCTATCTCTGTAATCAGTAACTTTAGATCTACACTCGTTTTCTGGGGTTGCTTATGCATTATGTAAAAGTTACAAAGTACATAATTAACAGCGTCTCATACTGTGTCGTGCACACCGCGTATTGTCATTTCCGCAAAATTTCCTTGGTGTGAAAAGCAATGTTTTGCAAATTTTGTTTTTAAACAGGTTGTCGTGTCCGCGATAATAGAATTCTTTGAAATTCACTTTCATGCGAAAATCTAATTGGTTAAACTCTCGTTCCCGCAATAAGTTGTAGCCATGAATAGTTTTTTGACAAAAAATAAATTTGAGCTATTTATAAAAAGTTGTTGGATGTTTTTTTGCGAATAATATAGGTGTATTGTAGTCCTACCTCTCAAAAATGAAAATTTGCCGTTATAACCGCACTTCGTTGCGACCGCTTGAGCAAAACAACTAGTCGCGATGGCTTTTTGGGTTTCTTGAGCATCGTTGCTGCTTGCAACATCAGTAATTGAATGCATCAGTTTTTGTGTTACGTCCAGGGGCACAGCATGCTGTTTAAAAGTGAGGTATGGCTGAAAGTGATGGAGGCGCTAAAGGAAAATTACGGGGACCGCTTTACGGTGATTGAATATTTTATTGGTAGAGGATTGAAACAGGCGTTAGTGCAATAACGTTATTACCTAAGGTAACGCAAACGCAGCCGTGATAAAGTTGGTTAAGTTATGTAGATAAACTAGAGGATTGTTCAACATAGCAAAAAGGCTATTACAGAATTTTGCAGAAAACAGACAGTTATACCGAAAACGATGGTATATGTAGATGCTGCGAAGATATGCGAGGACAGCCGAATTACACTTGCAGCGAGAACTACAGGAAAATATTCGGCTTGGGAAACTCAACACATATGGCTGGACCTTTCTGTAACGTATGTTTTATAAAGTTTTCCCAATGTAATCTTACTAATTTTAGCGTTAGGAGCGTCACGTAGAACTGATTTTCAATGTGTGCCTATGGAGGTTCTGAACAGACAAGGAACAGGCACTGTTATATTATGTTGAGTTTTGTGCAGGATTCTGAATTAAGTCGTGTCAACACATGGTCACATATATGTGATCCGAAATAACTATTTGACGTGACGACCCGGTGACGCGGTTCCATCTCGGAAACCCGTTTAACAAATCAGCACATTAATTTTGACGTGCCTATAACCAATTTTTTCAAAATTTATCTGCTGTATGTCAATAAAGGTTCTACTGATGTCAGTGGCTGTTTATGTGTATCTTGGAACTATAATTGCACCTATTGTTCAACCTTCGCAGCGAGCTGAAGAAAGAGTGGGAAAAATGCTGAACTGCAATGTACAATTAAATCTAAACCGAAAGTTAGTTTTTTACTTATAAATGGCTGGACAGAGTTGGCTCAGAATCCCATATTTATACGAATAGCCTACGACTGTCCAGCTAAGTGTGCTCGTGGGAGAATGCAGAAAGTGTCAGGCCTGGATTACAACAGCGGAAACGACAGGCACAGATCTGACACTTTAACATGAAACAGTTCTCAAAGCGTTATGATAGATTAGACTGCCTTATTTATATTCTAGTCTTCTTAATCATAGTTCACTTCCAAATTGATTTACGTCTTCTTGAAGTTATACATTAAACTTCCCAGCTCAATTCCGGCTATAGAACAGTACACGTGCACGAAATATCCAATTTTTATAATCATGATACATGTTCGTACAAGGGTACGTGGTTACCTCTGTCGATGTCGACATCCGTTCCTCTGACAGATATCCTAAGCCCACCTTCTGGTGCCAACGGTGCTGCGCCAACCCCATCCTCCCCCACTTCGCCCCATTTCCCCGACCCGGCACCTAAATGTAGCCACGCCCTCTCCTCGGCGCCTTAAAATTTCGCAAACATTGGGAAAAATATGGAAAAATTATAAAAAATAGGCACAAATTGTCATAAATTAGGAAACATTTTAGCAAAAACTTTGGAAAATTTGCAAAAATAGATGAAAATTTCGCAAACTTTTGAAATATTTTGAACTTTCAAAAAGTTCGACATTCTACCTCACCGCCTGCGCCTTGCCAACCTCAGACATTTATGCGCGTTTACGTTATAAGTTGCCCACCATGTGGAAGTTTTGTCCACGTATAGCCTGCCTAACACCGTTAACAATATAGTGTACAGAACACCAAAATTGTATTCTAAGCAAGTTTATATGGTGTTTAGGACACCGTCGCCATTTATGCGTGATGTCATGGACATCATAGATTTCTAACTGGTGGTGATGAAAGTTCTTTGGGAAGATGTATTGATGTTTTTTCGTTGTAGGGAGTTTATACAGTAAAACTTTTGTCCATGCACTTCCTATGAAAAAGTTTAAACGGAATTTTTTATGGGATTCAAATGATTTTTGTAAACCGAAATATTTATGCTACCCAACAATATATTGAGATTTGCAGTTCATCCATCATTTTCACAATTTATTCATCATCCGCTGATATATATCCGTTATCACAGATGTCATTACACTTTACAGATAACTGACGCGCAAGTTGTTGGTTTTGAAGAAAGATCGAAATCTGGTGGCTGCTATCGTGACCCGCTCAAATACTGTTTCCGAGAGCTATGGGAGAAATACCTTTATGACAAAGAGAAGATATTTAGAACTCCAGGTATATCTTTATCTCCAGGTATTTGAAAGGCAAAATCTTTGACCTTCTTTGTGCACATGTGGTCCAAAAGCACTCAAATTTTAAGTTTTGTCGAAATTCAGTTTACCATGTATTGTACGTGAGTACGCTGGTTATTGTTCGCTTGCTTTGATTGCTTCCGAAATCTTAAGAAAAGCCAGCAGTTCCTCAAATAGCTCATTGTTTAGCGCTCGGAGTTTGAATCTAAACGACCCGACTTCAACTCGGAGTTGCGACAAAGGATTGTTTGACGATATCAGAGATACATAATTTTTGCATATGTCGTTAACTGTCGTGCATTTTTTCACAAAATAGTGACTTCTATTTTCCAGTGTATATAAAGGTACCGATATGCTCTATGCTGAGTTAAAGAAACAACAGATATACTATCCGCGAAACTCAAATTGCGAAACTGAAATAGATGTTAGAACTTCAATACAATACAATACAAATATATTCATTTCCTATGATACATACGAGACTTTACATTTATTTGACCTGCCTAAGACTGCATCTTGGGCTGCCACTATAGAGGACTAGCTTAGCGAACATATATCCAAATCCTAATGTACCAACTATACAACAAGAGTGCCCAAAAGAAGGGTATGGCACTTCTCTGCACTGCAACCCAAGTCCCCTTTATATAACACGGACAGCTGGGTTATCCCTTATTTCTGGAGATGAGATCATTGAGCACTTATCTTCAAGCTTCGCGCAGTATAGGTCAGATGTCCAACGGCTTTGTGGAGCACATATCGGACACAGACTTTTGAGTGAGTGAGTGGCATTTTATCTAATCGGCCCTCCTCAAAGTTCAACCGACACTCCTCGAGACTGGCTGGGGGCCCAGCATGCCTCTCAACAATACAATTGTCCGAACTACACCCAACAATGCTGGGGAGTCGGCGCAGAAATGGAGGAAATAGGACCGAAAAAAAATACTGTCATCTGCTACGCAATATACTTTAGAGTGTTGAGAAGGAAGTGACATACTATTTTTTATGCAATCTTGGGTTAATGTGCGTTTAATATCGATAAAATTTTTAATGACTTGACTTGTATCTTTTAATTTACTTCAGCGGCAATACTTAAACGGAAACATTAAGATCGCAATAGTATTAATTTTTGTATGGTTGTACGAAGAAGATAAGAACAAGCGTTAATTTCATGAAAACTTATTCCTCTCGGATGGAAAATAGTTGTTTAATAATTCATGTTTTGAAACAACAGCGCATGGTCAGAGAATAGGTTGAGCCATCTGGATTGGCACAAATTTTAATAGTATTCTGATTTTCGGGATTCGTTATTCGGACTGCCTATATTCTAACCTTCCGTATAAAATGGTGAAACCTGCATTTCAGAGCAAAATCAATGCACATAATGTCGCCACCATAATATAACTCAATTTACTGTTAATTTGACTTTTTAGACTACCACAATAATATTAATATACGCGGATAACAGTATCTGTGGGGCAACCAAAAAATCATGTACCGATTTTTTGCAGTAATTAATAAATAGATTCATTAGCAACTATTACGAAGGTATGGATGGCATGCGTCGTTTTCACTTTACCACACTACCGAACTCAAAAGTTATAGACAGTACATTATGCTGTGTACGTTATAATGGCCCCCGACGTTTGAAAATTTTGACCGCGTAGCATAAACTAGACAGCACAAACGGTGTCAGTCGCACTAGCACCGTATTGCGGGAATCAAAGGTATTCTCACACTTTGTAACAAAGTCTGCTCGGGCTAGTGTGTGCTTGCTCCTGTGTTTTTTAATTGGATCCACACATGCTCATAGTGGGCCCGGTGGTTATATCCCCGACATGTCACCCTAGCTCTGCCCCATGAAGGCGCCGAGTCCATAATGCCCCCTACCCCGCGGACCGCATCGGGTATTGTCACGGGTATACAGGTGTCTTCCCAAGCTTTCATTTAAATAATATATTTTTCCAAGCTCCAAGGATGTGCAATCGGCGAATGAGTGCTGTCAGAAATTCTATTTAAAGCGTTCGTATATTTACATTTACACTTGGTAATACAGCTTTTAGCTGCATATAGAACGATAAAATTTTTAGTTTGACCTTAAGGTCAAAAAATCGAGACGGTTGTCATGCACCATTTTCATTCAATTGGTGAATATAATATAACATTTGCGGTTTGTAAATCACTCCAATAACCTAAAGTGGGCGACACAATGTAATGCAAACAAATTGTGTGTGTAGTGTGACGACAAACAAAAACAATTTGGAAACATGCACAATTGTAATATTTTATTTAATCGAAAGCTAATTTTTTTCATATATGTATCTTGGTTCAAATAAGCAGTGTGTATCTGAAACACTGGGATATATTATCATGTGACCAGTATTTTCAAATATACATCTTGTACACCACTATCTTATTTGATTGGGGTAAAAAACCGAATGTAATGTTTAGTCCTACGCTAAAGAGAAGCTTGATAAAATTTACATGTTATATACACAAAATATTTAAAACAAATTCTTCTAGTTTCGATCGAAATTAAAAATTAGTCTCACTAGCTCCCGTTTACAGCATTGTTTGTGTGATAAAATCCCGAAATTACACAGAAAAAAGGCGCCACTGCAACAGTCAGTCAGGAATATGTGCAATAAGCAGTTGTGCATTACCCAATTAGTAATCAATGCGGCGGACTAACAACCCGAACCCATAACGCAAACATATAAATGTTTGCGTGCCATCCGGGGCTGTTAGCAATTTGTGAGATCATGATCTGTAGACGTCTACAATTTTTTGTATATACTAAAGTTTTTATCGTCAACTGCATAGAACCCATAGCGAACGATAATCGCTTTAAAAAATTGACGCACCAAGAGGAAACGTTAAAATTTACTTTTCTATACTAAAATTCTTGTGCCTTATAAATGCATTACCTAGTTTTTGACTGCTGTATTAACGCAGTGTAGTAATATAGCAAACAGTATATATACCTCAAGAAAGGATAGCTGTATATCCCTAATATGTACTACTGATTGTGTTTAATCGTGAACGCATAGTGACTAAATAATTTATCCGTATCCCAGACCAAGAGTAGAGATTAAATGAACTCCGACTTTGAGGCTAAGCCCGTAATCAAATCAACTTTAGGTAATACCTTCTGTAATATGGTACTTCCTTAACTGCAAACGTTACGTGGTAATAAATATTTTCACAGTGTAGGAGAAGTGAGATGTTGCACCACTGAGTATAATATTCAGACATGATTCAGATATGTAAAAGAGCGAGGATTGTCCCCATAAGGTTAGAACGCCTAACCTCCTGTTTTTTCGCAAACGCCCCCGACAGGTTGGCAAAAAATGGAGGAAAATTGGCGAAAATAAGCTAAAATTTTTAGTCTCAAAAAATTTCGAAAATTTCTCTTCCCGTTACGAGCTTCAAACGTCCTACCGCCTACTGGCTAATCTCTCCCCGACTGGCAATGCCGAGCGCGACCACGAAAACCATCTCCTGGGACCTCGTGCATGCATGGTAATATTAATTCCTGTCTCCGCTTTGGTAAATCAATAATAATTGAACAATAAACAATTTTGTGTAAAAATTGCGCGGGTGTTCCTGATATTACCATGACGTCCGAATGATTGGCGTATCTTATGTAAATTTTGACACATGAATGGCTTTTAGACTTTGTACTTAATGTATCGTCGATATGTTGCAACATCGTGAAGACTTCGTAATGCCTAGCTAAAAGTAATTTCTGACGAAAATTAATGTTCATTTCGCTTTTATTATTTATGGATTTTGAACCGTCTCTAATGTTATCACTGTGCATGTGTCGCTTTTGTTTCTTACAGGTATATATACTGTTGAGTTCGTCCAGATTTCTGGTTTGGCAATGAAATACCACGCGAAAATATTTACGGGGCCAGAAGCGCATATATATTGGTGGCATCTTCTGTGTCTTTGCAGTAAATGGACCGATTAGTCTTAAGATGCAGGAATAGATGATTTATATACGCTCATGGCGTTTATTAACTATCGTTTATGATGGATAAAAAGTATCATTCATGTTTTGTAATGACAAGCCAAAACCAACAGCCCCGACGCAGGATCAGGTTTCAGTTTTAATAAAACTATTTAGTAAAATGCTTGGTGCTTGACAAAGACGTAGCTTTTGCCGAAGAACTGCGAAACGTAATTGATGCTGCGTTCGACAACACCGTTTCGGGATATTCACACTGTTGCGACATTTGTCTTAATACCTCAGAGTGTGTGGCATTTATATGGAATGCTACGGGTGGAAAAACGTGTGCATTGCTAAAGTCTACAGGCGACAAAATAGTCTACAAAGTTGGCGCACGAAGCGGATTTCTACGCAGAGCGCTCGACGGGATACAGCATAGCCATCGCATATTTCTTCTAGGAAATATTGGTAAATTAAGAGGAACTGTTTAACCTAATAAGCTAATATCTCCGCAAACATAGGCAAAATTGTGTTTTTAAGTTTATAATTTGCTCTCCAGAGTATTTAATGCCTGCACTATGCCGACGCTCAGTAACTGCGAATTACTAAATGTCAGATTAAGTTGTAACATTGAACTGTAACAAAATTCTTTGAATCATAGTAAATTCTAAGTGAAAATGCGCCATAAGGCATTTTAAGATACAGGAATTTCAAAGATACTGCGCAAAATTTAATGAATTTATCGAAGGTCTTGAAAACCTGTTTTTTTCTAACAGAAGTTCCATATCCTGATATAACAGACTCTCAATTCTGCTCTGTATTAGTTTCCAGCAAATCAACAGCACCAATATAATGCCAAAGTCAGTGCAAATTTTAATGCTATTGAAAGTAACGTTGTAAATGAATGGAACAATAACTGGGAGAAATTATTGAGTAGATGCTGCGAGTAGAAGCTGCGGCAGTGCACAAGGTGTTTCGTAAAGACAATAAAAGATCATAACCATGTGTTTAGGCAATAGGTTTGCAAATTTTTATGTTGTTAAAGTAACTTTGTAAATGAATGGAACAATAACTGGGAGAAATTACTGAGTAGATGTTGCGAGTAGAAGCTGCGGCAGTGCACAAGGTGTTTTGTAAAGACAATAAAAGATCATAACCATGCGTTTAGGCAATAGGTTTGCAAATTTTGATACTGCAGTCTATAACCAATTTAAATTCATTTTCAAATTTAGTCATTTTTCAGTAGGTATTTCGGCTAGGTCTTTCACAGCAAATGTTGCGGGGTGCATTGTATATGAACAAAAAGTAGGACGAAAACAATCTTTTGAGGCTACCAATTGGATGAAATTTGTGGTTATCGCATGTAAACATGGATGCGGATAATATTGTTGACCCACTTTTCACAATGAATATATATGTCCTTAGATAGTGTACCCATACTATTAATTCTAAGATAAATAGACCGCTTCACAAAGCCAAAACAGATCGCAGCCGCTATTTTTGTCAGGATGTTAAATTATCTGCTAGAGGGTTCCGTGTCACCTTAGGGCGCCAAACGTTATATGATTGCAGCAAAAATTAGCTTAACTCCGTAGCTCAGGGAGTGGACTTTTGCTTAGGCATGGTCTATGACGTATATCAAATGTTAAGTTTCGGCTGAGGCTTTTATGGCTGAGCCCTCTTCAGGTGCGTACGCCAAGGTTGGTCTTTTGCTAAAATCACTAGCGGAAGTCTGGGAATATTCACTTTCATATTTGTGCGATCGAAATCATCTATTTAGCGAACGCGAACTGGGGCTGTGTGATGTACGAATACAATGCGTACGGAAAATTCTCATTTCACGAGTTTCTCTGCGTTCACTAAATAACATGTTAAATCAGACACATATGTTCGGGGTCAATGTGTGTATGCAGTACGATAAAAACGCGATTGGTAACTGCTTTTTAGATAGCAACTTGTTATGATACATCGCCAAATGATCGCCACAAACAACACCTTGCTGCTCTGATAATAGTGTTCGCGTCTATAAAAATTCTTGATTTGTGCGCGGTCATCGGGTTTAGGATTGTGAACTGACTTGATAAAAAAGCAAGCCAGGTGTATGCAACTAAACTGGGCTATCCCGCTAGGCTTAGTGTAACGAGGATAGCATAATATACATTGCACTTACAGCCCTAAATGTTGCATTGGTTTTTAATCGATCATATGTGCACTTTTCATTTTACAATGAATCAACTAAACAAACGGCTTGGCACATCACAAGGTTCGCTAATCTATATATTTCGAGGTTGATACAAAAGATGATGCACTTCAATTTCTTCAAAATTCAGTTTTAATTTTAAATTTTACTTTTTTAAACTACTTATGCTTTTACAGCTAAACCGCCTGACAACTGGCTTTGGGATATCCCCCGTAGACGTGAGTTGACTTCATATCTCGTAAACTCTTTTTAAATATGCTTATTTGTCACTCGTTCTCTTATGAAAAACGCTCTCTACTATTATTTCTACATCTTGTTATGTGCAGCGATTGTTTTATAGCATTATAAATCAAATCACCTGAAATAGTTAGTCCTAGTTTTGAATTAAACGATACTTCACAAAATGTATTATTCTAATGTTCTAGAGTAGAATTCTAATGTTGATGCTAGACTTTGCTACTCAGTTTTTGCCAGTGCAGCTATTTTGGAGATCAGAGGCTATGTGATAAAATATCAAAAATACCCCGACTGTGTGCCTGGTTTCGTGCCTTTTGCAGATGCGCAATTGGCATAGTGTTGTTGAACCTGCCAAAAGAGATTGCTTTCAAGCTATAATAACTATATCACTGCTTCTTTGGGAAACACCAATAGATGAAAAAATACTCAATATTACGCCAAACAATTCTCACACTTTATACCTAATTTACAATTTTGCTATTTAGTTTGTTAAGCTTAGTTAAATATATAGATTTTGATTGTTCTTTCGTGTGATGAATGAAGCATTTGCGTTACGATATGCTGTGTTCTTTTTTCTAATGCAAAAAAATTGCTTTTAAAATTATTTTTATTTTTAATTTGACTGGAAAGTTGTTTTTATGTTTCATTCATATGCTTAACATGACACTCAGTTTGCCCTTAATGTGCTGCTAGACTAACCTTTTTAACAAACATTCTTGATTACTCAGGATGGCTCCAAAGTCACGAGCAACATTTGACAAAAATGAAATCTAGTAAAAATCATCAGAGATTACAATTGAAATAGGAAATTTAGGCAGTGATTCAAGAAGTCATAAATTCTACGCCGGATACTTCAACAAAATTTGCTATAAATCTATAAAAATTGCTATTTTTAGAAAGTGTTGCGATTTTTTTTATTTGCAATGAACAAGTTTTCTTGCCAACATCACCCGTTTAGTTTTTAAATAAAGATGCCTTGAACAAGTGTATAGTTGGTGCGTGAAAATTAACGTGTACCCTGAATAACATAACAATTTCACTTTTGGCCAATAATTCAACTCAACTTTCTTATCCGATGCACATCTACTTTTACTCAACCGCAAACAATTTACAACTCATTACTATTTCCAACCGCAAACCAATCTACTCTGTAACAAATTTTTTGTTTGATTTGCTGCTACTTGCTCTGCGCTGTTCAGGACAAACTGTCGTGCAGAATTATATGTTTTCGAAACGCACAGTGCACCGTTCAACAGGCTTTTGTTTTTTGTGCGATTTACCCAGTTCTTGCTGCACAGTTGTGCTGATCCTACGATTTCTGCTACAAGTATTTCTTAGTATGGCAAACATTGTTCACTTTATATACGGCTTGCAACTTCAAAATTATTGTTACAAGTCTGGCAACATTTAACGCTATACTATTTGCAAACGTGGTTAAACCATGCAGCCTACTGCACGAATCTTGTAGTAACCGATATAATAATCGTTACAATATAACGACTCTGAAGTATAACGAACACAACGATGATTTTCGTAAACGTGTGCAGTGGGCGCCCGTATATTGTAACGCAAACCACGCATAATGGTCATTATATATTTTTAGTTAACCACTTGAATAATTAAAATTACCTAGAAAACAGATGTTCTTTTTCAACCTAAATATAATTAGCTTAAAATTCGTTAAAAATTATCACATATTTCTTTAATCATGACAAACTCCAAATAATACCTTTAGATGTGACAAATTTCTGGTAGACTCAAATTTATTCAAACTTTCGAAGTTATATACGTGAACAATTTAGAATCCAGTTTATAACGTTTTAGTGATTCCATTTTATTTGTGTCATGCGTTATTTGTTCAAAGATTGGTGAGTCTAAAATGTACGATATTGAAACTAGTACTTCAAGAATATTTTAGAATCTCGACGAAAGAACTGTATCCCTATTCCGAGGCAAGGCATGCGTTTGCGATCAGAATTTGAGCTTCGTGTGTTTCCAAGTTACTTGAATTATCAAACATGCTGCAATCAATGCCATTCGCTTAAGCGTTGCAGAGCTTATATATGGAAACCGCTGGAGCATAGGTGCTACACTTATTCAAGATGGGGAAACTTTGTTTTAAGCGATGCCAACGAATTCACAGGATTGCTACAAACAGGTGATTTATAAACCAAATCGTTAACGTATTTTGAATTTCTAATGAATTTTTATTCAGACATGTGCAAAAGTCCATAATATCGTATTGTAATAAACTGCCATTAAAAAGATAAATACAACGAAAAATTCATGAAACTGATCAAGAAGTTATCATGAAATAGACTTTTATCTATGAAGTTGGTCAAAACATCTGAACCGCTACGGTTACACTGATCATAGTGTGAAGTTTACTTTTTTATTTCAACAATTATTTATCCACGTCATCACGGCAACGGTCACCAAAGATATTGCAGCCATTTTCATATAAAACGGCACAAATTTATTTAGTCTACACTAGCTTATGTAGTTTCTGATGCAACCTGATGTACCAAGATTTCACAATAATATATTGATACTTTATTGTTGTCTAATGTTATGGGGTTTGCAACATTAAATTTCAAGCAATGTTCTGTTGGCAGATTTTTCGTTGTTAAAAGTTTTTAAGCCCGCGTTTGGTATGCGTTGTTTACAGATTTTAAGACGAATGTTATGACGTAGACAAAGGATTCATCAAACTCTGGGTTCATAATTATTTTATAAGTCAGAACAAAACTGATTTGTGTCAAGACATTTAAAATCAAAAGTAAAACTTTAAGGCCATACATGCACCGACGACCAAAGTCCAAGGCGGGTAGTCAGGTCCTCAAGGGGGTGCGGCGCCGCCTATGTATTCAGCGTCTGCGGCACCCTATAAGAAGTTTAGTCGCTTCTCAGGGCATGGAGGCAGTCGGGGCCTCGGGGCGATGGGTATGGAGGTCGAAGCCTGAGGGGAGCAACCTCCCCTACCCCTATAAGCATGTATGTGTAAGGCCATCAGTAAAGCCGGCAGTAATATTGATAGTATCTCAGTATTCGGCTACAAAATGATAGTTAGTTGCTGTGCAATAATAATAAACAGCAGCTCCTCACTTATCTCGGAAGTTCCGTTGCTGTGTCTTTCTCGCATTGGGTTGTTATAAGTGTAACACAGTATTATATCGTTTTGACTACGCGCTTCTATGTGAGCGATGGTTGTCCTCTTACTCCGAGGCCCGTGATAATCATCCACAGTACCTGCCGGGTAATGTGGTTACTCGGCGTGCGAACTACATGTCAGTACCATGTGAGCCACCTGCTTGTGACGATAGGTGTTATTGGCAAGACGTTGATATTACATCACACTGGTGCGTGTTCACAGGCGCGCACTTTTAGTGGTGTGGAATGACTGTGGAACTTTCTTTCTCCGTCTCCAATATTCAAATCCATGAGTATGGCATGACGTACAGGAAGGCTTGTAGATCTAGCAATCAATTTTACCGACATTAGTTTGTTACAAAGTACTTTTTAAACTTCACGCGGGTTGTTCCAACCTGCTAGTGCGTGGTCTTATATTTTGCGTTGGCATTTTGAAGATAAGTCGACAAATAAGTCTAGATACTTGAATTTTTTGTTGGTTTCAAAGAAATGTCGCACATGATGGCCGTTTTGTCTTGGAGGAGTGATGTGAATAATCCCTTCTTGTTTCCACATACTCTCAAGCTTTTGTCTCACAGGACTTGGCGCCGTCTTTTGGTACTCTTCTGTATTCAGCCTGTAGAGCTTCCAGCAGGCCAAATAGTCGGCGAACGTGGTATTGAGGCGGGCTGTAAATATGTCAATAATGATGATAGAGAGCAGACACGTTGGGTAAGCCAGCTATAAAAAGACACTGCCCAGTGTGCCCCCTGTCTTCTTGACAACGATATGATTGTTGGTACACAAGACGTCGCGTCGATAAGGGAGATATAGGACTTCAAGCGCAAGTTCTCTTGCGCAGGAAATGAAAAATAAGCTGCTTGGTAAGTATAGCGTAGGCTTTATCAAAGTCTAAAACTGCAGCGCGAAAAGCGGCATTAGTTTTTTGTGATTCCCCACAAGGATGTGGTATCCCCAGAAGGTGCAGGCCATACTTGCTTAAATTCCAGCATATTTTCTAACGCTGTAATTACATTAGGTTTCGTGATGTAGACTGGCTGGTCTTGTTATAAATTTCGAGCGACTGTAATTGCATTTGCAGATTTTTTGATAGTAGGTTGTTACATTGTCACGATTTTGAGCGTAAACATTATTCCACGATAGTGTCTCTTAAGTGCCGCGTCTTAGTGTGAATGCCACCTATCTTTGGTGATAAAATTTAGAAATTAAATATAACCTACATAATAATAACACAAATGTTACATAATCATCAACAAAGAGTAGACAAGTATAGAGGTAAAGGTCATTAATACAGGTTATTTTTGACGGATTATGATTCGTTTAACTTAATCGTTTCAAAAGTCATCAATCAATTGATCTAAAACTCTCTTTTGTCTGCTACTGTACTATAACACAGAATTGTAGTTTCAGCGAAAAGCGCAAGGCAGCGTGTTCCGAAATGATCATTATGTTTGTAAATCACAACCATGTACCAACAAAAATAAATTAAACCGAAGCAATTGTAAAACAACACTAAGCATGAGTCCACTAACGAATATGTAAGCAAATAGATGGTTGGTTTGTCAATTTTAATCTTTTTAGGCGGTTTATGTCGCTTTATGTGCTGCGAAGTCTCGTTAAATTTCTGAACATTTGTAAGTTTCGGACATGTCCCCCATTCACAACACATGGACTCAATATAACTTGCCAACAGTGGCGCTGAACGAAGAGAACAGATAGTAGAAGCTAGGAAAATAGCATTTTGCAAATCATCCCACTATGTAATTATCTGCATTTATGCTTAAATTATTTAATTTTTCCAGTTGATATATATTAAGGCTTAGAAAAGTGATGAGCTACCTGCACTGGAGTCATGGAAGTCTGAACAACAACTAAAAGATATAATGCTTCTTGCATCTGCTTGTTGACGAACTCACCTCGGTTAACAGTACTGGTGTCTTAGGTGCAATTCAACGTTGTAATCCAAAAAAGATTTTTTCGTATTAATATAATAATTGTAATCTGCATATGACTGCTATATTTGGTGGTATTAACGTGAACAATATTAGTGTGATTTATGCTTGGTAAAAGCACAGGTGTTTCTCATCTGTTTGTATCATCGTTATGTGATTTCTTTATTTGCGTTGTAAGCACGCCACAATTTTAGGTGAACTTAGTTTCATTACACTCGTGGTAAGTAAGCATCAGGTTTGTATTCATGTAGCAGCGAGACAGTATGAATGAGTTCTTTTGGACAGTTCTCACGCCTTTGTCCTAAACTATAAAACATGTTACTAATTTTAGGTAGTAATGAATGTGAGTATATAGACCGTTTTCACACCATTGATCCAGGTTACGAGCTCTTAGGAACTCGACTGATGAACCCAACATCTCAAGACGAGTGTTGTAAACGATGTATGGAATTGCGAAGTTGCATTGCGTGGGAACATGGCCCGAGTAGTCTCGGTGGAAGACAGTGTGTATTTAAAGCTCATGTTCGTAATATACAAAAGACTGCAAGAAACATTAGTGCTGGATTCCTTAATTTCGATCCTCAGTTAGTTTTGCATAAATTAGTCCGAATTTTATATAAATCTGTATTCTAAAGCTGGAAAACTCAACAAACGTTATAACAGCTTCTCGTAATTTATAATATTTACAAAATATGTTTAATTTAGCATGAAGCTAAGCCATAACAAGTTGAGTTGTCTAAAAGCGCAGAAACACAATACTATTGTCGAAAACATTTTCTTTTTTCTATGTCACAGCAGTACACTGCACTGCACAATCGAAATTTTGAATGTTGTTTGTCTGTTAGATCAATGCAAAAAAGAGAGTAAAGTTAACGCTTATGTCTACTAAACATAGTGGTTCAGTGTGCTTTCGTATAGGAACCCTAGAAATATACTCGTACATCGTTGTCAGTGCTATCTTGAAAGTAGAAAGAGATTGTCGATAACACGCTAAAATTTCAACACATTTACTATATATAATAAGTAACGTATAATATTAAATTCACCGTGTCGATAATGAATTTGTCAAGTTTTGCTATATATGTATCGCGATAATAAAACAATTAACAAAGCAAAGCAAATTAATAAAGCAAACAGAACAGGTAAAAACGGCTAACGGTTAGCAAAATATTGCAGATTCTTTAATTCACGTAGGTCTATTATCATAAGCACTTGAATTGTATTATCGCTTTAAGCCGAGATATAATCCAAAAATAATTTACTGTTTGTGTGTACGACTCAAAATTTTAATCATCAATTGTAGGTTCATTGTGTCGTTTTAACTGCAACTAATCACTTAAACATAGAAATCAGAAATAAGTTTAACCAATGTTTTTTTCGATATCAATAGTGTTTGTAGTTATTTATATTTAGGCGTAGTGATTATGCAGAGAACTATTAATTTTGTTTATAATCTTTTAACCCACCAATTCTGTCTGTAGTACAGCACAATAACTTTCTATATTGCTCGATTTTTGTTAGTTGAAGAGATTTTACCGGCGAATGTTGCTTAAAGGTACAGAAGCGCAAAACTCCACAAGAAGATATTAATAACTCCAGCATTGATATATTTAATTTGTATGCGCATATTTTTCATTTATAATTTCTGCTACTTCTTTCAGAAGTTTTAGATGTGTTTTAAGGATTTATAGATACAGTCCAGGATATTTGTACAGAATAATTTTACCTAATAGAAGTTGAATCAGACATTGATATTTTCTGCAGATGCGATATGTTATATATGCACATAATCAAATTTGTTCACTTTACCATCAAGACATGACTATAAAATATTGCCGACGTTTAAGTTTATACATATATATATATAGCTTTGAAATATAAATTATTTCTCCGTTCTACTACGAAATAAATTCGTTTATGCCGACTGGTCATACGAAAACAAAAATGGTTTAATATGAATGCTTTATTAATGCGCACAGAATCCAAGCCGTAAAAGAAAACAACATT
>JASANE010002400.1:0-15992 GCA_030248225.1 Trileptium ribeirensis | reverse complement strand
CAAGAAAAAACCCAAATATTTCTGATATCCAGGATGAGCATCCAAATGAAAATAGCCCGAGCGTAGGTCAAAAGAGCACATGAAGCTATTCTTTTGAGACGTACGAAAGACGAACTTTAAGGTCATCTAGCTTAAACCGCGGGGGGCTAGTAAAACTGTTTACATACCTAAGATCCAGAATAAGGCGCTTTTGCCACTGGACTGCACCGACACAGACAGAGGACTGGTAACAAAAGTAGGCTCTGAAAGCTCTCTAGCATATCCCAGCTGAACAAGCTCTTCAACAGCCTCCGAAACAAACTGCTTATGTAAAAACGCAGAAGCGTTGTTTGGCTTGAAAAAAATCGCCTCGGCGACTCAGTAAAAGGAATAGAAAAACTATTTTTACCATACCAAGCACAAATCCGTTATTCGTTATTTGTTGCCAATTCGAAAAACAAGAATGTAGGGTACCTTTCACAGAGCTCACTGCTTTGACGCCGCACTCCTTGTGAAATCCTTCACCATCGTTCCGGAATGTGCATTGATAGGCCCGAATGCCCCGTCCGGTTGCAACGAGAAGCAGGGTCGTACGTATCTCCTCGGCGTATTTTGAGCATACGGCTGAACAACCCCGCCCCGCTCCGACTGAGCGGCCTGTAAAACGGAAGTCCTGCCGAACGTAACCTAGCAGTCAAAGGCGTTTTGGCGGCGGCGGATTTTGCTTTTGTCTGCTTTGAAGCCTCAATAGCTTTGTGGATTCGTTTTGCGTCTTCTGCGTTATCCCCAATCTGACGCTCCGACATAGTTTGCAACAGCGCCACAGCCTCCAGCGTCTGCGATACGAAGGACCTTGGCCCGATCTTTTATTGTTGAACGCGCTTCTGCGAGCGGGGACAGTACTGCTGCGGGATCTAAAACTTCGTCCGCTGAATTGAGGGCTTGCTCGACTTTCGATAGATTTTGATCAACTTTGACCAAGACGTCTAGTTGGATACCTGTAGCCCTTTTGAGCTGAGCTTAATAGATGACAAAGAATTGTGAGGCGACTGCACACCTTTAGCAAAAGAAGCTTTAATCAATTCCAACACCCTTTGCTCACTTAACACAGTCTGTTCTACAGACATAGACGAAATGAAGGAAAACTATTCAAAACAGGAGAACCAACGTGTACATGTCGCAGAGAACAGCTACTTAAACAGAAGAGCGAACGTGCAATAAACTCGAGAACATAAGAGCCGGCTTATATACGCGAAAGTAGCTCACCCTCATTTGCATATCGAATGAGGCAATCGCCAAAAACAGCATTTATTAGTACGTATCAACAGTGGTAACAGAGACTTTTGCCGTAATCAAGACCTTAGAGATCAGTAAAACTGTTGCAGTTTGTCTTGAGATCGGTAACTATCAATATCGAACATTTTTATCTAATATCTAAACCAATATTCCATGACTATCTCCCTACGCTGCAATAAATCAATATGTACGTGAAATCAACACAGCTAAAACTGTTCAATACCCGACCAAACTGTACAATCCAATTCAATAATTGAACTAAAATTGAAATAACTTTTAAAATTAAACGAGAACCATGCAAATTTGGTGATGATATATACCAGCTTAGAAAACAAACATAACTTAACTATTATTTTATATGATTTTGATGGGTGTAGGGGTTGGTGGGTATTTTTATTATAACGGCTATCGAAATTTAAAATGGGAAGACATTCTTCACCGGTAGATGTTGTGTTCGTACGCGTGGCCAGTAGTATGCCGGCGGAAATAGTAACTATGAGCGTCTTCATTTTTTTGGCTTGCGTATATCTTATCTCTCTATACCTTGGAATTAACACGAGGCTTGTCTAATTCATCTGCTCCGATGATAATTTCAACACCAAGTCAATAAAGACGATATTAGAATTTTTATTCAAACTTAGTATTATATATTGAATACCGATTTTTACACCTGACCAACTTCAGACAATATGCGCATCACTACGTGTATCACTTACGCCCCGCCTACCGGAGTATTATTAGCCACTGGCTTTAAATTTGCATCGTGCAACTTTCGTTTTGATTCTGCACTAGCCAAGCCTCGTTTTTTCTTTATTTTGTCTCAAGGATTATTTCCAAGTAGTTATCTGATTTTTAGCGTTAGGTTAAGAATTGATTACTTTTTCTCTTGTGAGGTTCGTACGTAGCCTTCCGGACGGCTAGGCCTGCACGTTTATTTGAATACTTAACCTCGTCCTTAAATTTTTACGCTAATAATTTCCTTAATTTTGATATTCTATAACGTTTTCCTTGTGGGTTTTTACGAAGCCTTCCCGTACGTTTATTGGAATACCTTATCCTAGGGACTTAGATTTACGCTAATTACGTGCCGTTATATTAATGTTCCCGCTTCCGGACGGCTTCTAGGCCCGCTATAACTTGACAGTAGTGGCAGCTACTTTCAAGTTCCCAATTTATTACTTGGTTTCACACTTCCCGAACTCGCCCAGGGTATACTCACGCACTTACTTTCCCACTAACTCCACGGTATTCCTTAGTTATGGTAATTCACTTCGGAACTCTAAGGGAAGGACCGTTATTGTTTAGTATTACGCCCGCGCTTGGTCAATTTTATATGAGAAAAATAATAAAAATAATATAAATTACTATGTAATAAGTACCAATTGTGAAGTTGTTTTATAACTCGTTAATTTCAGAAAGGCAAGTGCATAAGCATACATCAAAAAATCTATCTATAATAACTTTTAAGAATCGCAACCTTGGCAGTTATTAATTCCACATGAACCAAGAACTCACTAACTGGCAACCGTGCCTGAACATTTATGCAATTCGTAAACGAATATAAGCTAGAAAACAGCCGGTTAAAAATCAAACTGAATCGTAGCATTAGCTGTGTAATCTTTCAAAAAGAGAATAAAGAAGTGATAAACAATAAAATCGTGCAGTTTACTTGCAGGAAACGATGTTAAGTCGTGCCGAAGGAATTTCGTTATGCTAAAGTAGATAAGCCGGAAGTAAACGTAATATGTCCAAATCTCACCTCGCTCAACTAAAACGGAAATGAACACTGAAAATTCGGACTAACATTGAAGTTAGTTAAAAAGAAAAACAAAAGCTACTTTTAGCATTTTAAAAGAACGAAAACAAAACCGAAAAGAAAACCCAAGGGAGGGAGGGATATAATAAAGGATTTGGTGGCCGGAGTTTTTAGGTAATTTTTGGGTGGGTTTGGACCAATAAACCCACCTGTAGACCCCTCTAACGTCAGCTACACAGAAAGCATAATAAACACAATAATTTTAAATTACACATGAACACATATTGGGAAAAGATATAATACATGAAAACATATAAATGTGTGTAATTATTATATGTAATGCGTATAAGTGTGAGTTTTTATGTGTATTAATATGCATATATGCCATATCTATGCCTGTACACATAATTAAAAAAAGAATAATATTGATTTTTCAAGCCATATATCTGGCAGCATTTAGCCATGTAACCTTACCACTAAAATGATATAAACAGGACATACACTATAGGCCACAGAAACCACAGTATATAATAGAAAAATATATACCCTGAGATATAAAAGACATACCTCAGATATATATAAACGATATGCCCCAAATATATAAATCGACCTAACAAATAGAACATAAAACATAATTCTAGTGAATTTTAGGTGAGCCGCCGGCAACACTGAAAAAAATTTGTTATAGGAAAACAATTTCTGTTATTTTCGCCCAGAGTGGCAGGTGCCGGACAGCGAAATGATTGAAGCAGCTCGCTGAAAAAGATAGTCTGGTGTGAAATTCAAACCAACGACATTCTGCCTTTAGATCCGAAGCAGGATACTACTAATTTAATTATTTTTGCTCAATTCGGCAGAAACTATAAAAGCAGCAATCTGTACAAAAAGTGATACATTGCATTTGTTTTGACAAACGATGTTATCAAATAGTGGCTTTAGATCTGGTGGGAATTCAGTTTGGAATAGCTCAAGTCGATAGATTGATTGCTTGGGGATCCAAATGCGGAATTGGCAGGTTTTTATCCCGCCCGGCCAACTTTTTGGTAGGCTGCTTTCCATATCCTTTCGTTGTTTTGCAACTATCCCCAGTCAAATAAAATACGTTGTACTAGGACCAGTTCTGGCCAAAAGGGACCCAGCTGCACCACTCTCGATTTTCGCCGTGGTGCCCGAGCAACCCGGCTTATACATTTTGCCGCGGACCCCGGTCTGACCCAGTGGAACCGTTAGCCAATACCGGCGGGTTCACCAGGTGTTCGGCCTGGCCCCTGATTGGCCCACATATCTAGTGGAGTGGAGGTCCCCCTAGAGGGTCATCTCCTCTGAGGGCCTGCCGCAGGCAATAAGGCCTGAGACGTCGGTTTCCCCCTGATTTCCGACGATCGGAGCCCTGGCCACGTTTGAAAGTTGAATATTCCTTGGCAGTAGGGCCCGTTCTCGAAAGACCTGGATGAACGGAAGGGTCGGTCTTCAGCCCTTGGGCCCCTTAAGCTACAGGGCTGAAAGTTTTATCTTAGTTTTATGCAGGGCACAGCTAACTGGGCCTTGTCAGTTAACAGTGCTTGTAGGTTGTCTGAAGTGGGGTGAATACCGGCCTTGGTGGCTCCCAGGGCCCTATGTGCTGAAGCGAGTTACCTACGAAGGGGGGGCGGGGATGCGAGCACCACGAGAGAGGCTAGTGGGAGCGCTATAGATGATAAATTGATTTCAGCCGTATCACGGGACTTGGGCTGCGGCCGTACTTTTCTTGTAAGCGGAATGTGTTTTATTGAAAGCAATCTAGATCGCCTAGTAAGTTTTATATGTTAAAGGTTTTATTTCATGGTTTTCCCTTTTCTTTAACAAAATATACAAGGACACGCGCATGTACACAAAAATTACCCAATTAGAGTATACGCAATAATGAAACTATTTCCGTCGGAACCACCCAAAATTTGTTCTTTAGACACTTGAGCCTGTCATTTTACATTCAGAGTGATCATGTGAAATTCTGTCACCGTCCTCAGTGTCAACCCAGATTTCCTTTAAGTCGCCTCGCTCAATCGTGACGAGCGGGCGCAGCATTTACGAGAGCGCGAGGTATCCGACGGACATCACAGCAGCCCGCAAGGGCCGCCGCGAGTCCCTAGGGCCTAAGTGAGAAAATTCGAAGCTGTGAAAACGCCTCGGGGCGGACCTCTTGCATGCGTCTACAAGTCCCGAAAAGTCCCCACCCGAGCGAAGCATGATCTTCCAGAATTTCGGGGGACCTAAAAATTTACTGTGAACGCCGTGCGCCCATTAATACCAGTAAAATTCTCTGAGGCGTTCCGAATGCTGAAAACAAGCGCTACCTGAGCAACAATTTTTCTAGACTGAACTCTAAAACGACTTTGAGCATTGCCAGGCGATGCACCCACTGGACGCTCAGCAAGGAGACTTCCCGAAGCGGCCGGCGAGCCCAGTCAGCGCGGGAAACTCCAGTTCAATTTATCAATTTTGGCCCCAATTCGTCAAAGCTTCCCCCATCCTCGAAGCGCGGGCACAACACTTGTGCGAGCGCGTGGCATCCGACAGACGCCACAGCACCCGGAAAGGCTGTTGCTAGCTCCTCGAAAATTGAGCGAGAGAAATTCCAAAATATCGGGAATCCTCGGGGGGGCCTTTTGCGCACGGCTGCATGCCACAGAGCCTACCCGGGCAAAAACGCAGGAAAGAGAGAAAGAAAAGAAAAGTGAACGAAAAGCTAAAAAATTTGGCGACAACCGCCAAAACCGACCGGAAACTTTAACCAAGACAGACTCGATTGGTCTCCGCTCTGAAAAATGTCGTTGCCTTTTATACTCTGACTTAAAACCCCTTCTTTCCCGCCTCCATTTGAGTTGCTTTTGTAATTCAATTTTCGAAAACGGCAGCCCTTCCGACACACTCTCCATAAACTATGAAAAACAAATAACCATCACGATCAATATGTGTAAACCATTTAAACATTGCCAAGCAGTACCGATATCAGGGCTAGTCACATATGTAGAGCTGCGCGGCATAACAGAGAAACATACTAACGAAAATGTAGCTTATTGCTGGGCAAATAGGCCTTGTAAACAATAAAAGCTCGCACTGGTCGGCTGCGAGAAAATTTTAAAAACAAAATATAACGGCGCTCAGGGCGCCGTTTTCCATAAAGATATCGGCACATTTTTGCTGATATCTCAGAATCGAAAAGCAGCAGGCGGTTGGGGGCAGGACCAGAATCATACCCTGGCAGATCGGCTGCTGGAGAAATTAAAATTTTAGTCGTATCCTCACACGAGAGGCCTGTTAGAGGCCAATTTAGACGCCCAAAACGGAGAATTTTGGTGTTTCTTTTAATAGGTTAATAGGATCCTTACAGGACTTACCGGTGGGGTGGGTGGCCCCTGTTTTCAGCTAAACGGTTAGGCTGGGAGTTGAATAACTGTCCCGGGCTCAAAAACCGGGGAGTTTTGATTATTTTGGTTGTCCTTTTAGGCTTAGAAAATCGGAGGCTTAAACGCCCGTTTGGGGATCGTAGGTATTTAGGGGATCCGAATTTTGACCCGCCCGGGGCGATTTGAGGACCCCCGGAGAGTCCTTAAGATGGTTCAGTCACCCTTGCCCCCTGGCAAGATTTGTAGAAAAAACACAAAAATTGAACCTTTATTTCACACCCCGAAAATAATGCCTTAGAGAATCTGTATCCGCGACTTAGTTCCCCAGGACCGACAATTTGATTGCCTAAGCATGATTGGCCAGTGCATGTGAAATTCGGAAGGCGTCCTGGTAATTTCTGACCCTATCCAAAATACATATATATATATACGAACCATAGGCATGACAGACATCGCTCGGTGTGTGCGCTGGGATAGGCCCAGGCTGACCAGTTTCCTTATACCGCCAAACATCCCTGTAAAATCCGTTGGTCCCTGGCCCTCCCAAACGCACACCCGCTCTTCGCAACAATTATAACATCGGATAATGTAATACACGAAATATTTACAAACACAATACGGCATCCATATATTTCACAATGATCGACCGGACACCCCTAATCATGAGACTTGTCCTCTTACGTTCGGTACCAAAATCGTCCCGGCACCTTCGGGCGGTGGAGTGTGACCTTACAAGAATAATACGCAAAATACGGTATTTTATTTCACATTAATAACGACATGATACAATGATGTCAAACGGAAGTCACACCCCACCGGTATCCGGTCGTCCATTCCCGTTTTTCTACAAATTTTGACACGTTTCCAGCGTTTTATCTTTATTATAAAATTGGGCTGTTACACGTTATTAAAAACTTGGAGGTGGTACAGGAAGGTTGGTTTCTATAGCGGCATTGGCGAACCCTGAATAATACCTGCGGCCCTCACCCTATATATACTGACCTAGCAAGCAGCAGCTTAGATGCTGCCTATCGCTAATCCGATCATGAAATAAAATATATTTTATATATAATATATGAAACGTAAAAATATAAAAGTCAGTGGTAGCCAGCGTTTTGGAAAAACAAGGATGTGGCATATAGCGGCTTCACATCTGCTGTGTAGTAGGGCTGGAATATATTAAGCGGTAGAACGCGTCCTTGCGTCTGAGTGCGGGAAGTCGGGGGCACAAATCACACCCAAGACCAGTCTTTTCGTTTTCGTGCTTACCATATCCTTTCGTCGTTTAGCACCCATTATTCGGTCTAAATAAAATTTACCTAAAGATAGCCATTTAACATTAGAAACTATAACTCTTAGCGAAATCTCATTACGACACTTGGGACTCGAATCAGCGGCCTTTGAACTACGTCCATCGTGCAAAAACTGTAATATAAACAGTATTTCATTTGATCCTAGTGCACAGGTGTAGAAGGTCCATCAGTTTAGGGGTACAGACGGTCGGCGGGACGGGAAGGAGTGTGGACAGCAAAGACCTTCCTGACATTTTTGCCAATTTTAGTCCGACTTCGTTCATTTTACCCGAGCTCCAATTTTTGCTAATATTTTGCGCCAAAAATGGGCGGAAGGCTGGATGAAGTGGTGCGTAGCCTTCAGGGGGTAAATATAGCTTGTGCGAGAATCCGACCCTACGGGTAACCCCTACCTCATCAACACCTATGGCATGGTAGGTGCTAAATGACGAAATATGTGAAAAGCAGCCGCTGAATAGTTGGGCTGGGATGGGATTCGAACTCATTATCTCCCGCTTTCGGATCGCCAGCAGGTGCTCCACCGACTGAGCTATCTCTGCTTGACTTCGCAGCGGGTAGAAAGCTATTATATTCTACATCCCTTCGTCTTTCAATATGGCTTACCACTACCCTACCACTTTTTAGGTAATATATTTCATGCATATTCAATATATTGCATTGAATGCTACCTCCCAATACTACATCCATGTGAAATGTAACAGCCCAATTTTATGAAAATGATAAAAACGCGTGGAAAGTATCAAAATTGCAAGGAAGGAAGAGAACGGACGATCGGATACCGGTGGAGTGTGACCTCCATTTGAAGTAATTGTATCATGTTATTATTAATGTGAAATAAAATATCGTATTTTTGTGTATTGTTCTTTTAAGGTCACACTCCACCGCCCGAAGGTGCCCGGGATGATTTTGGTACCGAACGTAATAGAAAAGTATCACGATTAAGGGTGTCCGGTCGATCCTCGTGAAAATGGTGGACAAAATAATTTGTGCATAAACTGTTTTGTATATTATGTTATATCTGTTGTGCGGGACGGGTGTGCGTTCGGAGAGGCCAGGGACCAGCGGGAATTACAGGATTTTGGACGGTACGAAAACGATTGCCATGAGCCTGCTCCCAGCGCACACGCCGAAAGATTACTAGCATTTGTTGGATGGATATATGAGGCGTGCGATATTTATGTACACGGGTAGGATTGGAGAAAGCCTGAAAGAGGCTTTGAGTTTATATGCAGACCAATCATGCTTAGTTAGCTAAATTTTCGGTCTGAGGAGGATAATTTTCATAAGGTGCTATTTTAGGGGTGCAACACTAAAAGTTCAAATTTCAGTTTTCTACTAAACTTAGGGGAACGGGGGTGACTAACCCATCTTGGGGGCTCTCTAAGGGTGTCAAATTGTTCAGGCGGGTCAAAAAATTTGGTTCCCCTAAGTACTTACGGACCCCCGAACATTCGCTTAAGCCTCCAATTTTCTAGGTCTAAAAGGACACCTAAAATAATCAAACGTCCCCGATTTTTGGAGCTCGGGACACGTATCGGGTCCCATCCTAACTGTCTGGCGGAAAACCGGGGCCGCCCACTCCCACGGGTCCGCTCAGGATCCCCTAAGCTCAAACGGGACACCGAAATTTTGGGTTTCTTACGCTTAAAACGGCCTCTAACGGGCCTCTCGTGGGAGATACGATTTTAAATTTCTCCAGCAGCTGGTCTGCCAGGGCATGATTCTGGCCCTGCCCTCGACCGCCTACTGCTTTTCGTTCATGAGATATCGGCAAAAATGTGTCGATATCCCTATGAAAAAACAGCGCCCTGAGCGTCGTTATAATTTCCTCTTAAATTTTCGCCGCGCCGACCAGCGGGCAGTTTTGTTTTTTCTGGCAATTTTCGGTCACTGCACAGCTAATATTAACGTCGATGGCGTCAGTTTTGTTGTTGCTATTATGTGGACAAATGGGCTGCCCATAGTTAACTGTACAGCTTGTGGGGGTGTAGGCTTGACTGCTTTGTGCATTTTCGGCTTGTTTATGTATCAAGATATATATTCGTTGCTCGTCGTTTTAGTTTGTATTGTGAAAAGTTAGAAATTTTCGTTTCTTATCATCTCTTCGGATAGTAATAGACAGACAAAATGGGGATCTGTACTAGTATAAAAGCAACAGACCCGATTTGTCGTCGGAGCCAATCGGGCCGTTGTGTTTTGAAAATAGTCGTGGTTTGTCGGCGGTTGTCGCCGAACGTTTTAATGTTTCAATTATTGGGCTTTCCTGCTTATTTCTCGACCGATTTTTCCAGTTTCGTACGCCCGGGTGGACTCTTCGACCTGCAGACGCGTGGAAGAGGTCCGCCCGGGGTTTTTCTTGCAAGGGTTTCGAATTTTACCGTTTGAGCCTAGGACCAGAGATAGCCCTTGCGGGTGCTGTGGTGTCCTTCGGATGTCTGGCGCTCACATAAGTGCTGTGCGCACACTTCGGGAAATTAAGGGGTTTTAACAAAATTGCGGTCAAATCGTAGGATTGAAAAAAGGGGAATGCCCCGTGCTCCACTAGTTCCCCGCCCACTGGGTGGCGTTCATGATGGAGGCCCAGTGGGTGTATTTAGTTTTTAACCTTGGTTTAGCAATTGTGCGTTAGTAAGTACGTTTAGGGTTCGGAATGGTTTCAGAAAATGTTACCGGCATTTAAAATTGCAGGAAATTTTACTGGTGTTGACGCGAGCGTAACGCTCGGAATAAATTTAATGCATTTAGAATTTTGAGGACTAAGCTTAACTCGGGTGGACTCTTCGGCTGCGAAGGCGTGGAAGAAGTCCGCACGAGGCATTTCAGATATTTTTCAAGTTTTCGCTTAGGCCTAGGAACAGGGACAGCCGTTGCGAGTGCGGGGGTGTCCGTCGGTTACCTCGCGCTCATTTAAGTGCTGTGCCCGCGCCTCAGTGATTAAGTAAGACAAAGTAAAGGCAAAATTTGGGGTAGTACCGAGAACGATGACGGAAGTTTATATGATCACCGTGGGATAAATCTAAGGCTAAGGCCCCAACAACAAATTTGGGTGGAGAGTTCCGCGTTTCTAAAAGAGCCCAAATGGAGCTCACAGGACACAATTTCGCCATCCGAATCGGGGTTGTTAACTATTGGAAATTTCGCGGCGAACCATTAAAAGTCGGCTCAAATCGTTCTTTCGTCACACAAAGAATTCAAGAGTAAACGGCAAGTTCGCACTACGGGGAATTTCTTACGTATGTACAGTAGGGATGGGGTCCCGTGCGTGGAACCCGGAACTCAGGATATACCTCGTAGTGTATATACATATAGGCATACTTTTGTGTGCACCCAATTGGGTGATACTTTTGTTTCATGATCGTGTTTTTATGTTTATTCAAAGAAAATGGAAAACTAAAGAATAAAAATTTTGACGTGTCAAATTTAGCAGGCCAATTAGATTGATTTAAATAAGGCGCACCCTGTTGCAACAAAATGTAGGGCCCCCTCTAAGGTATGTTCGACGCTGCTTGACGTCAGTTCCCCGTCCCTTTTCCGACGCTGCCTTCCAATAATTTCGCGCTCGCCATGCCGTTTTCCTGCGGTCTTAGCCCTGCTCACCACCCAAGGGCTTGTTTCAGCGTTTCTATAGTTAAATTATGGCCTCCACCATATCACATACAGTGGCACAGCAGTGATCAATTTAGTTGTTCTCAACGCTTCAGTTAACTCCGCTCGTGCTCGCATTACCGCCCACCCCGTCAGCAACTCGTTTCGGCGTATAGGTTCCTAAGTGTCTAACGGCAAGCATTCACCCCGCGTTCGGAACAACCCTCAATTACTGTAGACCGACAAGGCCCTGCATCAACTAAGATAAATCTTTCACCTCTGTCGCTTAAGAGGCCCAAGGGTTACAGACCAATCCTTCGGCTCATCATAGTCTTTCGAAAACGGGCCCGACCGCCACGGAAACTTCGATTTTGAAACGGGGTTTAGGATTCAATAGTAGGAACCGAGGGAATGATGGGTCAGCCTTATTACCTGTGAGCAGGCTTAGGGGATGACCCTCCCTGAGGGGGACCTCCATACCTCTGGACAGGTGGGCCATCATAGGGGCCAGGCCGAACACCTTGGTAAACCCCCGGCAGCCTGAGCTAAGCGGTTCCCATCGGTCCGACCGGGGTCCACCGGGGAATCGTGCAAGCCGGGGATGTTCGGGCCCCACAGTAAAAATTGAGAGTGGTGCAGCTGGGATCCCTTAGGGCCAGAACTGATCCTAGTACAAAATGTAAACATTTTTTATTTTAGCCATTAGCATAGGCGCTTTATGACGAGATGTGAGAAGTAGCGGTTGTAAAGTTGGCTTGGGATGGGAACCAAACCCACGATATTGCGCCTTTGCATCCGCAAACAGGTGCTCTGCCGACTGCCCAGCCCTGGCCCGGTTCACGTGTACGCGGTGCTACTATATATTATGCATTTTTATACAAATATATGTATACATTTTGTATGTGAATATTATTATATATGTTTGTTATGTAAAGTGCAATAAATAGTTTATGAATTTATTATTATTACTACATACTTTTGTAGTTATAAAAATTTTCGCTGTTTTTGTCAGTTCAAGCTATTTTGCATTTTAGCTTGAACTGAAACTTCCTCTGTATTGTATGCGAGTCAGTCGAGATCCGTCCTCGTGTAAAACGGTTTTGTTGTGCTTAATTACAGTTTGCGGTTTCAATAATTTTCAAAGCTTCAAAAGTTTTTGTTGCAAAATAAATGGCGCATCGATATCATGATCCGATTTCAACACAAGATCTCTATTATCAACAGCAAAGGACACTTTTATCACCAGTCATACTTATGTATAATCTAACGTGATGACAATGTGCCCTTTAACACGAACAACCCTGACCCTACCTTCATGGTTAAATAGCAAAAATACAGGGCTCTTTGCCAAATCTTGCCATACGGGTACCAGGGCTACGCAGAATATATCTCGCGACACAGGCTTCACATCGAACAACGGAGACCATCATTCTGTATGTCAAAATCAGCTCAAGTGAGAGTAGGGGTTACCTCTCCTACGGCTCGGGCCCACCCCTTCCTCAAGTCGTTATTTAGCTTTCTGAGAGTTCCGCACCTCCTCCACCCCCGCCATTTCCTCGCCTCGTCTTCAGGCGCAATACACGAGGAATACTTTTAGCGAATACCAGTAAAACTACGACTACCAGCAAAATCTACCACAAAATCGACAAAAAATTCAATAAAATTGAAAAAAATTGGGTATAATTGATAAAAACACCCTGGGGAAGGCGAGGTCTTATCTCTTTTGAGACCTTCCCATCCAACGACTATCTACCTCATAGTCGACGCACCTTCAACATCTGTGATCGACATGGGCGTGAATTTACGGGGGGGTTGGGGAAGTTTTAACTCCCCCACAATTTTGACAATAGGGTTGGCCCGTTATGGCAACCCCCCACTTTTAGAAAGCTTTAGGTTCGATCCGGCACTTATAGACTGTTTGGTATTTAACGGTATGCGGAATGTCACAACGCAAACGCATTTTTTCCTAGAAATAACTAGCTTAATAGCTTAAAAAACCCACCTAATATAAATACGTATGTATATCGACAAATATATATCTCTATGTATATGTTAGAAGAGTTAACAGAGACTTATAAGGTCCATATCTCGATTCTCTCCATTCTCTGCCAATCTCGGGGCACGGATAGTCACACGCGGGAGCAACGCCCGCTCATACCCCACCCCACCACCCTTAGCTGTAGTCCTATTACCAGTGTAAAGCTAAGATAAGCTGAAGACCAATATCATTCTGATTTTTTTCCGAAAACATATCAACTCCCCAGATTTTAAACAAAATCTACGCCACTGGTGATCGACAACTTTGCTGACCATGATTTTGTGTGCGACCCCTTCCCTGGCAGTTGTACAGCTACTCGACCCTCTGCCAAACCTAGCGATTTTTCAAATGTCGGCATGTTATTGCGTGTTTTACCTTACAATGAGTTCCTGTCTCACTGGACATGTTGGTCTTGCTATTTAGAGCCCAACGTAACTATATTATATCATTTACAGGGGTCTGAAGAGTTTTAAGGTCGACGAACCCGATCTCCGAAATATAGTGTGTTTTCATTTGTTTCGTTATGTATTGTGTGCAGGTCATCACTAATGGTTTATATATGGGTTTCTTAACTCTAAATACGACGTTTGGTTATTTAGAGACTAGTTCAAATATTTCATGCATTTTCAAATCTTTTTAATTGGTTTATTGTCAAAGAACCTGATTTTGAGAATGTAGTCCGTCTCCAACAGTTGAGTTATGTATTGCATAGAGTGCACCAATAATAATCTATGTACAGGTATTTGGTAGGATGCATACAATGGTTTCGTTATCTAGAGACTACGGAAACCACTTGATGCGTTTTTCTGCCATTTTTCTGATAATACCGCTTACTGCAAACAAACGGTTTTGATGAAACTTGTTTTGAAGGATATCTTTTTCTATTTATGAAACAATAATAATACTGTTACTGCAACCTGATATTCGGTACAATTTCAAATATAACGCTCACGGAATATAAAGTGCAGACAAACTATACATCGAAAATTTACATTAAATATTTTTAATTAAAACGCTTTAACGTGCTGCGGTTATTACGTAGCTACGGTTTATTTATATCTTTGCATTGATTTTTAAGATTTTAATCGTGTCAGCCGAATATAGGAGTAAGGGGTTTACCAGGCTACCAGGCGATTTCCGGTCCAAACCGCCCTAAAACACCAAAAATTACTAAAACGCCGGGTTGGTCACCAATTTACTTATTATATCCCTCCTTGCCTCCCCTGTGTTTTGTTTTCTTCTTTGTTTCCTTTGTTTTTGTGTTTTATTTTAGTGCTAATTTGCATAAATTGGCACTTGTTATTTTTATTAGCTAACCAACGTTAACAGCAGTTTTTGTTTCCTTGGATTACTTGGTTGGATTACCTAGCTGTATTTAGTTTTTTATTCGAATTCTAAAGCGAATGTTAACGAACTATGATTCTTGCTGGATTTAATCGCGGGTCAATGGATTTATTGATTTACATATAATCGCGAATCTGTAAGTGGATATCTGACATAGACATTTGGTTCACTAAATAGCAACCGGTTTTAACGAAACCTAGCGCCGAGCTTTATAAAAGTCAAGGTTGAGTCATATGTATGCTGCACAA
The DNA here is from genome assembly GCA_030248225.1 of Trileptium ribeirensis. Taxonomy (NCBI): domain Eukaryota; kingdom Metazoa; phylum Nematoda; class Enoplea; order Enoplida; family Thoracostomopsidae; genus Trileptium; species Trileptium ribeirensis. The sequence goes on along the minus strand of JASANE010002400.1, from coordinate 1,047 downwards.
ATAGGTGCTATCAAGCTACTAATTTATCTTAGTTTTAATAATTTCCCAAGTTAAACTGAGTTAATACGAGCGTAACACAATTATAACCTTTTTTGGAAATAACAGGCGCCTAGTGCCTAGCTCATCCGTCCGGGAGCGCAAACGTTAACATAAGATATTATTTAACCTAAATCTAAGGAAAAGGGTAAGGTAATTAAATAAACGTACGAGTCCAACCGTCAGGCGACTACGTACGAACCCACTAGGGAAAGTAATAGATATTAGTTACTCAGGATCCATCAGTAAACCGTCCGGCCACTGGTGGCTCTATGAAAATAAAAGTAGTGCAATTCTAAGGCAGAGGTTAAGGTATTCAAATAAACGTGAAAGTCCAACCGTCTGGCGACTACGTACGAACGTCACAAGAGGAACCGATAAGGAATTACTAGCGTACTGTAGGAAGAGGTTAATATACTTACGTGTGGGTGCAACCGTCCGGGGTGACCCGGCGCAAAGCTGACAAGAGGAATTAAATTACCACAGACCCCAGACCGGAGTATCACAGACGGATTGATAATCACAGAAAGATCAATCGGCGGTTCTTAGAAAAATATCTAATGCAAGGCTTACTCAACGAAGCAAAGTTTGATGGCAGGCGTTGAAGCCAAAACATCACCGATTTTTAATAGCTGAGCGCCCAAAATAATTGGAATTTGTGAAATGGAATTGGCAAAAGCAATCGTGCCCAAGGCGGGGAAATATTGAAAATCCGTAAGACAATTGGCTTAATAAAAATGTTAAGAAAACCGAAACCCCGGGAGATTATTGATCTTTGCGGGGAAGACCAGATGACTTCTAATAAAGCTTCTAATGTTGGCCTAATCGTCGCCGGATGACCGAACCGCAAAAGCGAGCAATTTGGAGAAAGTCATGCCGCCTACAAGCGATAAGGAGAAAAGGAACGCTGACCGAAAGTATCGCGCGGCAAGGAAGAAACAATCAATAATCTCCACCGGCATACTACTGGCCACCCTTACGGATCACACATTTTCGAGTGACGAATCCCGT
>JASANE010002398.1:0-31542 GCA_030248225.1 Trileptium ribeirensis | reverse complement strand
ATTTTGCGACTTTCAGTGAATTTGGGAAAGGTTGAAATCTGGTTCAGAATATTGCGAAGGGTATGGTGGAATACGCTGGCTGGCATTCATCGTCAGTGAAATTAACTAACAGTATGCTGATTGGTGGTGATTTGAACGGCCACATGAAAGCTCTGTGGAACGGCTATAAAATGCAGTGTGAAGCACACGGGTTTAGCATGAGGAATCAATACTGCGAGCGAAATCTTAGGCTTCGCTGAAGCACGCAGGTTCCCAATAAGCTAACACTTTTTGTTAAAAAACCGAGCCACACAACTGATGACAAATGCCAGTGGAGGAGGCACAGACTAAATTGATTACTGGCTGGTCGAAACTTACCGCCGTATGGTCGTGAAAAACGTAAAGATATGCTGTCAGACAATGACGCTCCACAACGCCATCCCGTATCATAGACGTCTAACTCGACGTGGAAGCAAATTTGGTAAACACTGATCTCTGGATCTGCTCGCATTAAGCTGCAGAAACTCCAGGAACGATCCGCTCTAAGAAACGGACCGCCTGCCATAGCGCTAACAGAAATCTAAAGCGACGAATATGGTAGCAAAAGCAAGAGCTGCTAAATTTTGTCCACTTGAATGCAGATTTAGACATATTAAATGATGCTAAAATATGAAAATCTTAAATGCTAAAATATGATCGCTTTGAAAATGTTAGTACCATGCCACTCATGCTCCTTTAATCAAGTATATAAATTGTAAAAATCAGTAGCTTTTTCATGATCCACCAAGAATCCTCAAACGCAGGCGTCGTCATCTCTCCAGAATCTGCAACCAAGAGTTTTTGCATCCAGAGATCAGCAGTGCCTACTCCATTCTGGGGCATATGCCACTAATGTCTGCGGCCGAGGCGGGAGCCACCAGCAATAAGATGCAATGGCCAAAACCCACAGGTCCCAATGATGCAACATCATCGTAGCTGATAGCAGCGGAATCATGGAATATTCTACGCCAGCACCGTTCTGTAAAAAGTTTTCAGTATTGGATCATCCAAACATAGCCAGAATTTGGAAGAGCAAATAGATATAGCTGAGTACTCCAACTACAGGCCTAATGTCATGCTATGAAGATATTAGAGTGAACCATCGACAGCTACCTAGGGTCAATTTCAGAATTACTCCTTACCAATGAGGCTTCCGTTAGAGATAGTGACACTATCAATATTGTTCATACAGAAAGGTTGTTGCTGAAAAAGCGCCGAAAGCGAAACCTGCACGTCCACATGACTTTTTTGATTTCAAGAAAACATTGAACGGCTGGCCACGCACATTGATGTGGTAAACGTTTCACTCCCGCAATATTCCTGAACGCTAGGGATACAGATTCAGCAATTACCACCAAGCACGAGTAAAAACTTCAGAACCATTCCACACCCCAGGTAACCTACACCAAAGATTAGCGCTCTTCCTATCTCTGTTCAATTATTCTATGTGTTCCATTACCTCAGATTTTTACCAGCTACATCCATGGACTCTTCTTTGTGCGGGCCATGTTTTTTACTAGTCATTTACACACGCGAAAGCTAGCGCAAACTATTAGCAATTCAGGAAACATTTTTCGACGCCTATGGGTTACGTATGATCACGTAAATAAGACCGTGTATATGAAATTTAGGAACTCTACGTGAAAGAACTTCAAGAACCTTTCCCAATAGGCAATAAATGCAAAGCCACGAAACTTACCTCGATCGTTATGGGTCACATGTGAACACGTCAACAATACCGTGTATATGAAATGTAAGAACGAAAACAGGGATGTAGTCGAGCTCGAGAAGTGTAAAAACTTCAAGAACCTTGCCATACGATCAACCAACGCAAAGCCACGAAACTTGCATCGACGCCTAAATGTTACGTATGAAGACGTCGATAAGACCGTGTATATGAAATCTAAGGTCTATAACAGGGATGTAGGCGGGATCGAGAAGTGTAAGAACTTAAAGAGCCTTGCAAAATGATCAACACACGCAAAGCCATAAAACTTGTCTCGACGCCTAACGGTTGCGTAGGAACACGTCAATAGGCCCGTGTATATTAAATCTAAAAAATAAAACAGGAATGGAGGCGAATTCTACAAGGGTAAGAACTTCAAGAACCTTGCTAAATGGTCAATAAACCCAAATCCCCGAAACTTGCGCCGAAGCCTAAAGGTTACCTATGAATACCTCAATAAGACCGTGTATATGATGTAAGACCTAAATAAAACAGGGATGTAGGCATGTTCGAGAAGTGTAATAACTTCAATAACCTTGCCAAATGATTAGCAATCGCAAAGCCACGAAACTTGCCGCAACGCCTAAGGGTTACGTATGAACACGTCAATAAGACCGTGTATAAAAATCTAAAAACTGAAACAGGAATAAGCGAGCTCGAGAAGTGTAACAACTTCAAAAACCCTGCCAAATGATCAACAAACGTAAAGCCGCGAAATTTGCCTGGTGGTCTAAGGGTTACGTATGAACACGTCGATAAGACCGTGTGCATGACATCTAAGAACTAAAACAGGGATGGTCGCGAATTATACATGGGTAAGAACCTCAAGAACATCGTCCAATGATCAACAAACGCAAAGCCACGAAACTTACCTCGGCGTTTGACCGTTTAGTATGAACACGTCAATAATACCGTGCATATGAAATGTAAGAAGTAAAATAGAATGTTTGCGAGCTCGAGAAGTGTAAGAATTTCAAGAACCTTGCCAAATAGGCAACAAACGCAAAGCCACGAAAGTTGCATCGACGCCTAAGGGTTACGTATGAACACGTCAATAATACTGTGTATAAAAATCTAAGAACTAAAACAGGGACGTAAGCAAGCTCAAGAAGTATAGAACTTCAAAAAGCTTGCCAAATGATCAGCAAACGTAAAGCCGCGAAACTTGCCTCGTGGCTTGAGGGTTACATATGAACACGTCAATAAAACCGTGTATAAAAATCTAAGAACTAAAACAGGGATGTAAGCAAGCTCAAGAAGTATAAGAACTTTAAAAACCTTGTCAAATGATCCGCAAACGTAAAGCCGTGAAACTTGCCTCTGGCCTAAGGGTTACGTATGAACACGTCAATAAGACCGTGTATATGAAATCTGAGAACTAAAACAGGGATGGAGGCGAATTATGCAAGGGTAAGAACTTCAAGAACCTCTCCAAATGATCACAAATGCAAAGCCAGGAAACTTGCCTCGACCCTAAGTGTTACGTATGAACACGTCAATAAGACCGTGTATAAAAATCTAAAAACTGAAACAGGAATAAGCGAGCTCGAGAAGTGTAACAACTTCAAAAACCCTGCCAAATGATCAACAAACGTAAAGCCGCGAAATTTGCCTGGTGGTCTAAGGGTTACGTATGAACACGTCGATAAGACCGTCTGCATGACATCTAAGAACTAAAACAGGGATGGTCGCGAATTATTCATGGGTAAGAACCTCAAGAACATCGTGCAATGATCAACAAACGCAAAGCCACGAAACTTACCTCGGCGTTTGACCGTTTAGTATGAACACGTCAATAATATCGTGCATATGAAATGTAAGAAGTAAAATAGAATGTTTGCGAGCTCGAGAAGTGTAAGAATTTCAAGAACCTTGCCAAATAGGCAACAAACGCAAAGCCACGAAAGTTGCATCGACGCCTAAGGGTTACGTATGAACACGTCAATAAGACCGTGTATATGAAATCTGAGAACTAAAACAGGGATGGAGGCGAATTATGCAAGGGTAAGAACTTCAAGAACCTCTCCAAATGATCAACAAATGCAAAGCCAGGAAACTTGCCTCGACCCTAAGTGTTACGTATGAACACGTCAATAAGACCGTGTATAAAAATCTAAAAACTGAAACAGGAATAAGCAAGCTCAAGAAGTATAGAACTTCAAAAAGCTTGCCAAATGATCCGCAAACGTAAAGCCGTGAAACTTGCCTCTGGCCTAAGGGTTACGTATGAACACGTCAATAAGACCGTGTATATGAAATCTGAGAACTAAAACAGGGATGGAGGCGAATTATGCAAGGGTAAGAACCTCAAGAACATCGTCCAATGATCAACAAACGCAAAGCCACGATACTTACCTCGGCGTTTGACCGTTTAGTATGAACACGTCAATAATACCGTGCATATGAAATGTAAGAAGTAAAATAGAATGTTTGCGAGCTCGAGAAGTGTAAGAATTTCAAGAACCTTGCCAAATAGGCAACAAACGCAAAGCCACGAAAGTTGCATCGACGCCTAAGGGTTACGTATGAACACGTCAATAATACTGTGTATAAAAATCTAAGAACTAAAACAGGGACGTAAGCAAGCTCAAGAAGTATAGAACTTCAAAAAGCTTGCCAAATGATCAGCAAACGTAAAGCCGCGAAACTTGCCTCGTGGCTTGAGGGTTACATATGAACACGTCAATAAAACCGTGTATAAAAATCTAAGAACTAAAACAGGGATGTAAGCAAGCTCAAGAAGTATAAGAACTTTAAAAACCTTGTCAAATGATCCGCAAACGTAAAGCCGTGAAACTTGCCTCTGGCCTAAGGGTTACGTATGAACACGTCAATAAGACCGTGTATATGAAATCTGAGAACTAAAACAGGGATGGAGGCGAATTATGCAAGGGTAAGAACTTCAAGAACCTCTCCAAATGATCAACAAATGCAAAGCCAGGAAACTTGCCTCGACCCTAAGTGTTACGTATGAACACGTCAATAAGACCGTGTATAAAAATCTAAAAACTGAAACAGGAATAAGCGAGCTCGAGAAGTGTAACAACTTCAAAAACCCTGCCAAATGATCAACAAACGTAAAGCCGTGAAACTTGCCTCTGGCCTAAGGGTTACGTATGAACACGTCAATAAGACCGTGTATATGAAATCTGAGAACTAAAACAGGGATGGAGGCGAATTATGCAAGGGTAAGAACCTCAAGAACATCGTCCAATGATCAACAAACGCAAAGCCACGAAACTTACCTCGGCGTTTGACCGTTTAGTATGAACACGTCAATAATACCGTGCATATGAAATGTAAGAAGTAAAATAGAATGTTTGCGAGCTCGAGAAGTGTAAGAATTTCAAGAACCTTGCCAAATAGGCAACAAACGCAAAGCCACGAAAGTTGCATCGACGCCTAAGGGTTACGTATGAACACGTCAATAATACTGTGTATAAAAATCTAAGAACAAAAACAGGGACGTAAGCAAGCTCAAGAAGTATAGAACTTCAAAAAGCTTGCCAAATGATCAGCAAACGTAAAGCCGCGAAACTTGCCTCGTGGATTGAGGGTTACATATGAACACGTCAATAAAACCGTGTATAAAAATCTAAGAACTAAAACAGGGATGTAAGCAAGCTCAAGAAGTATAAGAACTTTAAAAACCTTGTCAAATGATCCGCAAACGTAAAGCCGTGAAACTTTCCTCTGGCCTAAGGGTTACGTATGAACACGTCAATAAGACCGTGTATATGAAATCTGAGAACTAAAACAGTGATGGAGGCGAATTATGCAAGGGTAAGAACTTCAAGAATCTCTCCAAATGATCAACAAATGCAAAACCAGGAAACTTGCCTCGACCCTAAGTGTTACGTATGAACACATAAATAATGACGTGTATATTAAATGTAAGAACTAAAACAAGCATGTAGGCCAGTTCGAAAAGTGAAGTACTTCAAGAACCTCGCCAAGTGGTCAACAAACTCAAAACCATGAAACTTGCATAGACGCTTAAGGGTTATGTATGAAAACGTCAATAATGCTTGAGTTAACTTAATGGGACCTCACCAACAATCCTGTTTTGAACTGGTCGATGTCGAATAGCAAAATCGTTGTGACAGAAAAAATTATAAATTTCAATCGTTTTTTCGCTCCCCGAAAAATGGCATAATCATATACAGGTGCCAGAAATTATACCTTGTGCTGAAGAGAAATTTGCGGATTTTCAATTTGCAGAAAATCTATTCACTAATGTGCATCAAGTTTGCATAAAGATTCAATGTTCGTTAACAAATTTAATGCAATGGTGGCGTCACGACCAAATCGACCCTATGGTTATACTCTTGGGGGTTATGCAAACAAAACCCGCTCGATTCAAATTTGACAAATTCTCGTTCTTAAAAATTTCGGTTATTTTACTCAAGTTTTCGCGAACGCTAAATGACTATATTTCAATCAAAGAGCAGTGTGTTCGCGAACAGTTTTGAGCCGAATTTCAATTGCCCAGTAAGTGTTTCGTGGCAATTTTTATGCGTGCTACAAAGTACGATTGTTGGTGGGGTCATCTTAAGTTTACTCGCACACTACTACGAGTCCATAATATTCAATTGGAATACATTAACAAAACTAAACACATTACCGAAATACAATTAACAAATTAAATATACCATCCACTTTTCATATATCCATTCCGTACACAATTTATATGACTCTTAAGGCCCGTTCACACGTTCACCATTTTTGCTCAAATTTGAGTTTAACATCGATCAAAATTTGAGCTAACTCAAATATTGATCACAATTTATAAACATTGTTTGGAATTTTGTGAATTAGAATGTGTGAATGTCTAAACGCTGTTCAAACTTACCTGGTGCATTAAGTCAGTGAATTCTGGACTACAAAAAGATCATGAAATTTTTAATGATGAAACATTTTTAACTGAATATTTTTAGTTCAAAATTTGAAGTCTATTGATATGCTGCAATTTTAAAAGATATATTATATTGAAAGATTGATAAAATTTCGATAAAAATTTATCAAGTTTGAGCTGTAAATTTGAGCAAAAAGTTTGAACTTGTAAATGCACCTTAAGGCAACTATAAAAATTGTGTCTGTAGATTTAGGTATCATCGAATAACGCGAAACCCCAAAATTAGTTTGTTTCTACCTGATATTATTGATATTAAACCCCTGTCGTTAATTGAAAATTGTCGGGCATAATCAACTTGCTGTGTTTACAACAAGGAGAAGTTTATACCATAATTTAAAATTATTTTCAACAGTCGAGCTGAAATTGAATGTTATTTGACGTAAAATTCTACTCATTCTGAGTTGTGTCTTATAAAAGCTACGATGTAAACAGACTTCCAACAATCACCAGAAAATTTGTGATAGTAAATTTAGGATGGGTTTTCGTTTTAGAATATTTCCTAAAAATTTTAAATTCGCCTGCCATTATTTTAAATGTTACGACTTTTGTAAAATATGTAGTATACATTCTGAAGTTATAATATCGATATGTTACAGATTACGTAACCATAAATTTACATGTCTTCGTTTTTTTCGAAAATGTCTTAAAATTCTTCTCGATTCCCGATATTGTCCACGTCTGTAAGTCACCAATTAATAGAAACGCAATACCATGATCATTTGTTCAAGGCACTACCACAGACAGGCTTTTATTCATTTGGCTTACATATATATTTATAAATATATTTTTGCACCGCAGTTTTTGCTTTATTATGAAGCTTATTACTTATGAATTATATTAGTTGTGAACATAAATGGCATATCTAAATAAACATGCGAATGTCGTTTATTTTATAATGCAAATATGCATTAAGTTATACGCTTAAGATATGAAGGTCTATCATAGCCATCTTATTAGTTTGTTTTTTTCTCTGTAGCAATGTAGTTTTAGGTTATGCCGTGTCGTAGCCTGCGCATTATCCAGAAAGGGGTCACTGAAATTGCTGGATGACACAGCTTTAGCGATACTTACACACACAAACGTGAAGTTTAGTTTTGTTTATAAAGGAGGAACGGATGATGCAAGGAAGAAGACAAATTACCCACTTCCCGCTACTTTCCATTTGGATACGCTTACAGGACATTTCGTCGACGAACACATTCCTTTGGATACACCCTTGATGCTCTGCTCTCGGTTCTTGTACAAAGATTGTAAAGTGTTATTTATTTTTAAAACAAATCATATTTGCATTGCCGGATACAGATGCACTGAATATTAAATTCAATTGACATAATTTTTTACCGTAGTGCTAGTTTTGCAGTCAGGTTGTTTTTTTTTCACAGCTCTTATTTTCTACGTTTTATTTAAAATTTTGTTTTGTACTTGCACGATTGGCTAGATTATTACATTTTAGACGAATTATGTAGCTAATATATAGTATATACTGAAAAGTAATGTGATGCATAATTAGACTGATACCTTCAAAGACCTGTGTGGAGTTTTTTTGGCATATTGTGCAAACAGATGCTTGAGCCACCTGAGAAGCTTTCAAAAGTGCTCGATTCCAGCATAAAACGAAACGTCTTCAACTGAATGCAATTAGGTTAAAATAAATTGAGCAACAGTTTGTGTGGGGTGTCTACAGACCTAACGCTAACTTTTATGGCGTTGAAGCTTGCCGGTGGGGAAATCATACTTTTTCTAACTGAACTTTGCTCGTTAAATTTCAATATTGTAAGGCAGCGGTACATCCAGGGCCTGTAAAAATTGACATACCGTCAATCAATTATTTGTTGACCAATCAATTTTAAATGCGATGGCTTGGAATAATTTTTGCAATTAATTTAAATTAGTTGAAATTTAATACATCGGGTAAGCGTCATCGTGGCTTAAAGTTAGAACGTTGGATCTTTGTGTCGTATACATATCATGTAGTTGTGCCAGAGAAAATGTAAAACAGTAGATCTTCATTGATTTGCACACCGCCTGAACACAACTTATCGTGAAACAGCAGTCTATTCCTGTCATATAATCTTCTAGCCGACATCTAGCATAATTCGGCTAAAATCGTTGGCTTATCTCTGCTCCGTTATAGAGAGCTCTTCTCTAATTTTGAACTCTTAATATTCATCAGGAGTGAAGTGCTTTCACTTGCAAAAATTTTTGTTTCAAAACTTATGCAATAAGAAATCCGGATCGAGTGATTGAACAACTATTCGATGAAATCGGTTTATTTGAGCCATCTCAGACTCAATAGATTTGATTTAGTTTAGCTTTTCAATTTTGGCAGTATAATGTCCTTAGGTCACATGCCGATTGAATTGCAGAATATCATGGTTATCCAACTTTTATCTTAAATCGAGAAGCAGTCGTGTCTCGTCATTTGTATAATAGCGTATACTGATATTGTAACGTCCAGCAGCTAGCGCACGATTAAACATTCAACAAATTTTCATCGCTAGGCACCACTTAAAGTCCGTTCAACAGTTTCGTTCTATCGTTTAATCGTACATAACCATTCCACAATCACATCGCAAGCAACAGCTGCATGCTGTACAGAGTCATGTTTATTACCGTCGTACTTTGGCACATTGGTACAAACTGATGTGTTGTATAGGTTACTGATGTTGATTATGTTTTTTCCTGTCCAAATTGTTTTGTAGGCTCTATCTAGATTACCCATAATCAAGGCCTGATATCTCCAGTTGCCTGTCGAAATTGTTGTCGTAAGGAATTGAATCAAATCTCCCAGGAGCTGTTCGGCTACAGGCGAACCTTTTACTGGAGTAACACGGCTGCTTAAGTGTTGGGGCGGTGAGTTGCGATGTGGGTCACTTATTCGTCGTGCGGCTAGAGTTGTGTTCTATAAAACAGAGGCAGAAAACAAAACGCATACAACCTAGTTATAGCTCATGTATATTTATTGGTAGCTTGATATGCCAGGGCGGGTTGTTACTATCAATACAAGAGGTACGTTGTATGGAGAGGTGTGATTACACAGACATGCTTTCAAAACGAATTTTATATTGAGTTCCAGCCTAATTTCTCAAAATATCAGATCTAAATTTCTAGGAGTCATCTAAAACAACGGGACTTAGACGAAAAAGTTTGTTAGAAATTGGTGCTCAATAAATCAAAATTTATCTTTTCATAATTAATAGAGGCTTTGGCTGCTATTTTTGCTTGCTGCATTTAACTCATAGCTGATATCTGTTATTTTATTGATCCTTTGATGCCCGAATAGATTAAATTATCGTACTATACCTAATATCTCAATCAGACGTTAACAGTCGAACCAGGATTGCCAGTGGCGTATGTAAACCATTGAGTTATTTAATAGCAGCTGCTCGGCTGCTTAAGAAACCTCGCTAGAAAAATAAATATTGACGCAATTGCGGACAAACGCTACACCACAAACCCAGCTAACGCAAGACTATGCGATATGCGCTCATGGTTTGATTCAAAGCCTCGTAGTATATGGTTCATATATAAGATATAAAAACTTAGACGTTGCTTTATGGTACCGAAACATTGTAGCTTAATTTTCTCTTATACATATTGGGCTATTATACAGGCTTTCTCTACGTAAATACCTTATTTATTTAATATATATCACTAAATAAAATTTCTCAAACGACTACTTGAGGTATTTTACAGCAACTAACAATGTCGATATTTGCTATTGTTGTATACGTTTTGATTGCGTACATTTTGTATCGAGTATATTGTGCATTAGTTAGTAACAATGAACTAAACGCGATTCCTGGGCCGAAAAGTTATCCGATTATTGGAAATCTTCTCGAATATTACGGCAAATCTAAACCCGGTAAGTTGGATGATCATGATTTTGTTTTATATCATAGTTAATATAAAATGTTGTACAGATTGCGCGTTGTCCAACGAATCAGGAACATATCATTCCAAACAAGCATCGCTGGTCGATTGTGGCTTTTTAATGGCGATTCGACGACAACAGTCCGAGATAAAAACTAGTCCCTTCTTAAAGCTAAATGAACATACTGATCTGTTGTTTGGAGCAATATATGTGTTTATATAAAAGCAGAGTAATTCTTGCGATACATGTGTGACACACACAATCAGACAAAATCCGAAAACAATGTCACAGCGTAACGGCTGTGACAAAAAGTTCTCAATATTAAACATAGGTTAATATCAGAGAGCCTACATATCTCAAACTTTTCTCGCCATTATTGGCTCATATTAAATATTGCTAACAAGAGCTATACTAACCTTTAGTCGGCAGACGAAATGTTGTTAGTAATTTAGCTACTCTGCTAACTTGTTTGTAGGAACCAGCTCTCTTGCTTTCAGTTGCAAATAAAACGTTCTTCACACGAAACACCGCTTAAGATTAGACAGCTTACATCTCCCTATGTTTCTCCCTCATTATTGGGTTATGCTAAATATTGTTCACAAGAGCAATACATACTAAATACTAACATTATATAAATATTGTTATCCGCTGCTGTTTTTTTTTTCATAGCTACTGAGTAATTGATTTTAACCACGGTTTTTACTAATGTATTCCTAAATTTTATTGCGATTGTGCAAAGAATTGTCGAATTTCATATGCGAATTAAGCATAATGTGCTGTACACATGTGGCATATCAATTTTTTATTAACCAATTACGTCCAGAATCAGAATATTTATCGTACAGATGAAAAAAATGTACGCCGCCGTGACTTGGAATGCTGCATTGCGAGTAACGTTCACTTTCCCTTGAGCTATTTCGAAACTATTGTTCTGTTCACTAACCCTATAATGCAGACTGGGTCCAAATTGAACCAGTGTGCGCATGGGCGGCGATCCCTAAAAATAGTGGAGGGATGAGCATAATTTTTCTTTAGTTCTTATCCCCGGATTTTTATTTTTTGGGGGGAATGCAACTCCATCATCCCCCTCCGGAATCGCCCCCCATGAGTGTGCGTTATGTAGCGTTGTGTTAACTGAGTTTGTCATTGCTGGTTATTTGTACGTGCGTTGTTACTCGTTCGCGTTGTGAGGTTCCTTAAGAAACCGAGCAACAGCTCGTAGATAGCTCAGTGGTGCGTTCGTTCCCTGGTGCCAGCTTGAGTTTATCAAAAATTGCACAATGCATAAATTCATAAATGCAAGATAGGCTTAAACCCTGCTGCGAGGCGGACATACAATACAGCACGTATACATTTGTACATAAAATTTAGCTTCATCCGCAATTTAATATAATTCGCGCGTTATGGAACAACTGCAGGCTCTAAAAGGTAAAATAGATATGGTTTGTTTACTTTCTCTTTTGTAGGGTTTTATCAGTGGTTTCTTAGCGAGACGCAAAAATATGGTTCGCCGTGTCGCTTTGCATTCGGACCTCAACCGGTAGTAGTTCTATTTAAAGCGGAACATATGGAAGTAAGAAATTGTTGTTCAAGTAGAAATAATTTATTTATAAAATCTGCCATTTCCGCGTTGGAAGTGGTGCTTCCATATGCGCATTGCAGGTCGATCGTTACAAAGGTAAGTGTTCACGTTCATACACGCTCAAAGTCCAAGGTCCTATGGGGGATAGCAGGACCTGCCGGGGGTGAGGTTCGGATTTCGGCCTCCCCAAGTCGTATCAGCCGATTGCAGGCGGGGGTGTTGAGGCGTGGGTCGCCTATGGCTTCGGTGCTTGCAGCTTCGCCAGGGAGGGTGGGGTCGGGGTACCTGTCAGGGATGATCGGCGAGGCATCGAAGGGTAGCGGGGGAGACACCTCGGGGAAGAAAATAATCTACTATTCCCCAGTACGATCATGCATGGCAACAGACATTTCGAGCGCGTATTGTACGTTGTTTTAAATAAAGCAAATTATATAACAATGGTACTGCCGCCGCTTTAACGTTGGTTATTTTTTAGTACGGATCAACAATATCTGTCTGAACGAATGCATTTTTATTTGACACTGCAGTACTACAAAATATCGTTGTTAACAATAATTAGCTGAATGTGGAAATTTTCTATCCATTTCCGTTTCCAGATTACACTACAAACTTACTTATCGGCTTTAATCTGATATTTGATAGGCGCGAGCTTACCATTTTGTTTTTATGCATCTATGTACATAAGCAACATGCTAAGCGCCTCAGTTGGCGAATTCCCAGCTACCATAAATTTGGGCTCTAATGTTTGGAACTAAAGAAACGAAAAACGCAATAACAAAAACAAAACCAGCATCCGAGATGTTACTACCTAGCTAGGAAATGAAATTAGCAACATAATAATTGCTACAAGATAATAATTAGAAAACGGGTAGAAATTTATTAGGAAATTTATTAGTAAATTAGAAAACGGGTAGAAATTTAGAAAAACGCAAAAACAAAAACAAAACCAGCATCCGAGATGTTACTACCTAGCTAGGAAATGAAATTACCAACATAATAATTGCTACAAGATAATAATTAGAAAACGGGTAGAAGTTTATTAGGAAATTTATTAGTAAATTAGAAAACGGGTAGAAATTTAGAAAAACGCAAAAACAAAAACAAAACCAGCATCCGAGATGTTACTACCTAGCTAGGAAATGAAATTACCAACATAATAATTGCTACAAGATAATAATTAGAAAACGGGTAGAAATTTGTTAGGAAATTTATTAGTAAATTAGAAAACGGGTAGAAATTTAGAAAAACGCAAAAACAAAAACAAAACCAGCATCCGAGATGTTACTACCTAGCTAGGAAATGAAATTGGCAACATATTAATTGCTACAAGATAATAATTAGAAAACGGGTAGAAATTTATTAGGAAATTTATTAGTAAATTAGAAAACGGGTAGAAATTTAGAAAAACGCAAAAACAAAAACAAAACCAGCATCCGAGATGTTACTACCTAGCTAGGAAATGAAATTAGCAACATAATAATTGCTACAAGATAATAATTAGAAAACGGGTAGAAATTTATTAGGAAATTTATTAGTAAATTAGAAAACGGGTAGAAATTTAGAAAAACGCAAAAACAAAAACAAAACCAGCATCCGAGATGTTACTACCTAGCTAGGAAATGAAATTACCAACATAATAATTGCTACAAGATAATAATTAGAAAACGGGTAGAAATTTGTTAGGAAATTTATTAGTAAATTAGAAAACGGGTAGAAATTTAGAAAAACGCAAAAACAAAAACAAAACCAGCATCCGAGTGTTACTACCTAGCTAGGAAATGAAATTGGCAACATATTAATTGCTACAAGATAATAATTAGAAAACGGGTAGAAATTTATTAGGAAATTTATTAGTAAATTAGAAAACGGGTAGAAATTTAGAAAAACGCAAAAACAAAAACAAAACCAGCATCCGAGATGTTACTACCTAGCTAGGAAATGAAATTAGCAACATAATAATTGCTACAAGATAATAATTAGAAAACGGGTAGAAATTTATTAGGAAATTTATTATTATATTAGAAAACGTGTAGATATTTTGAAATACGAATAAACAAATACAAAACCAGCATCCGAGATGTTACTACCTAGCTAGGAAATGAAATTGGCAACATATTAATTGCTACAAGATAATAATTAGAAAACGGGTAGAAATTTATTAGGAAATTTATTAGTAAATTAGAAAACGGGTAGAAATTTAGAAAAACGCAAAAACAAAAACAAAACCAGCATCCGAGATGTTACTACCTAGCTAGGAAATGAAATTGGCAACATATTAATTGCTACAAGATAATAATTAGAAAACGGGTAGAAATTTATTAGGAAATTTATTAGTAAATTAGAAAACGGGTAGAAATTTAGAAAAACGCAAAAACAAAAACAAAACCAGCATCCGAGATGTTACTACCTAGCTAGGAAATGAAATTAGCAACATAATAATTGCTACAAGATAATAATTAGAAAACGGGTAGAAATTTATTAGGAAATTTATTAGTAAATTAGAAAACGGGTAGAAATTTAGAAAAACGCAAAAACAAAAACAAAACCAGCATCCGAGATGTTACTACCTAGCTAGGAAATGAAATTGGCAACATATTAATTGCTACAAGATAATAATTAGAAAACGGGTAGAAATTTATTAGGAAATTTATTAGTAAATTAGAAAACGGGTAGAAATTTAGAAAAACGCAAAAACAAAAACAAAACCAGCATCCGAGATGTTACTACCTAGCTAGGAAATGAAATTAGCAACATAATAATTGCTACAAGATAATAATTAGAAAACGGGTAGAAATTTATTAGGAAATTTATTAGTAAATTAGAAAACGGGTAGAAATTTAGAAAAACGCAAAAACAAAAACAAAACCAGCATCCGAGATGTTACTACCTAGCTAGGAAATGAAATTGGCAACATATTAATTGCTACAAGATAATAATTAGAAAACGGGTAGAAATTTATTAGGAAATTTATTAGTAAATTAGAAAACGGGTAGAAATTTAGAAAAACGCAAAAACAAAAACAAAACCAGCATCCGAGATGTTACTACCTAGCTAGGAAATGAAATTGGCAACATATTAATTGCTACAAGATAATAATTAGAAAACGGGTAGAAATTTATTAGGAAATTTATTAGTAAATTAGAAAACGGGTAGAAATTTAGAAAAACGCAAAAACAAAAACAAAACCAGCATCCGAGATGTTACTACCTAGCTAGGAAATGAAATTAGCAACATAATAATTGCTACAAGATAATAATTAGAAAACGGGTAGAAATTTATTAGGAAATTTATTAGTAAATTAGAAAACGGGTAGAAATTTAGAAAAACGCAAAAACAAAAACAAAACCAGCATCCGAGATGTTACTACCTAGCTAGGAAATGAAATTGGCAACATATTAATTGCTACAAGATAATAATTAGAAAACGGGTAGAAATTTATTAGGACCAGTGTTTGGAAATTTGTGGCACATTTAGCTTGACCCCAACCAAATCTAGTAAACGGCATAAGTATAGGACGATATCTTTGCAATAAAATGGTAAAATGGTTTATCCTTCTTTTCAATAAAACCGTGGATTTGATACAAAAATTGTAATTTTTTCAAACTTAGTGGACTAAACTTCCAACGGTAAGTTATGTTTTGAGGCAGCTTAGTACTATATATAAATGGACGTGCTGCTAGAAAACAGGCTCTGTGGTTACAATGACATGTTGGTTAGTTTTTTAGGATGCTCTTCGTTTTTAAGTGAATGTATATTTTTCTGAAAGCATCGAAGTTCCACCACCGTGATTATTCAAAAGTGTGCCAAATTTTCTTCAAAAGCAGTAATCAACTAAATCTCAACAGTATGTTGCTCGTAAAAATTATGTTGGTCGGATTTCTCCTTATTTATTCGTATGTGTTTCACAAAATATTACAGATATTTTCGGGTATACTGCCAAATGTGATAGCCAGTTTCACCATTGAAATTTCGGAAAGCAATCTAACTGTAGTAGCCAAAACGATTTGTCATAAGCGTCCAAGAAAATAAGAGTTACACAGATCCCTGATCAGAAAGTGCAATTTTAAATACGTTTCGCACTTATTATGAGGGTATTTTGTTAAAATTATTCATTCAACATATTATATAGCCCTAATCGCATTATTTTTGCTTTTAACTCTTTCCTTCTTGAAATACGTTTCGCACTTATTGTGAGGGTATTTTGTTAAAATTATTCATTCAACATATTATATAGAGCCCTAATCGCATTATTTTTGCTTTTAACTCTTTCCTTCTTGAAATACGTTTCGCACTTATTGTGAGGGTATTTTGTTAAAATTATTCATTCAACATATTATATAGCCCTAATCGCATTATTTTTGCTTTTAACTCTTTCCTTCTTGAAATACGTTTCGCACTTATTGTGAGGGTATTTTGTTAAAATTATTCATTCAACATATTATATAGAGCCCTAATCGCATTATTTTTGCCTTTAACTCTTTCCTTCTTGAAATACGTTTCGCACTTATTGTGAGGGAATTCTGTCAAAACTATACTTACAACATTTTCTATAGCCCTACTAGCTTATTTTTTGCTTTTAACTCTTTCCTTCTTGAAATACGTTTCGCACTTATTGTGAGGGTATTTTGTTAAAATTATCTGATTCAACATATTATATAGTAGCCTACTGCATTATTTTTGCTTTTAACTCTTTCCTTCTTGAAATATGTTTTGCACTTATTGTGAGGGTATTTTGTTAAAATTATCATTCAACATATTATATAGCCCTACCTCATTATTTCCTCTCAACTCTTTTCCTTCTCAAATACGTTTCACTTATTGTGAGAGGGTATTTTGTTAAAATTATTCATTCAACATATCAGATAGAATCTAATCGCATTATTTTTGCTTTTAACTTTTCCTTCTTGAAATACGTCTCACTTATTGTGAGGGTATTTTGTTAAAATTATTCATTCAACATATTATATAGCCCTAATTGCATTATTTTTGCTTTTAACTCTTTCTTTTTCTTGAAATACGTTTTGCACTTATTGTGAGGGTATTTTTGTTAAAATTATTCATTCAAAATATTATATAGAGCCTTAATTGCATTATTTTTGCTTTTAACTCTTTCCTTCTTGAAATATGTTTTGCACTTATTGTAGGGTATTTTGTTAAAATTATTCATTCAGCATATTATAGAGCTGCAACCGCATTATTTTTGCTTTTAACTTTTTCCTTCTTGAAATATGTTTCGCACTTATTGTGAGGGTATTTTGTTAAGAAATTATTCATTCAACATATTATATAGAGCCGTAATCGCATTATTTTTGCCTTTAACTCTTTCCTTCTTGAAAGATGTTTCGCACTTATTGTGAGGGTATTTTGTTAAAATGATTCATTCAACATATTATATAGAGCCGTATTCCCGCATTATTTTTGCTTTTTAACTCTTTCCTGCGGAAATACGTTTTGTACTTATCGTGAGGGGTATTTCGTTAAAATTATTCATTCAGCATATTATATAGAGCCTTAATCGCATTATTTTTGCTTTTAACTCTTCCTTTCTTGAAATACGTCGTATTTCGTCGGAATTTTCTCTATAAGTTCAGCGCAAAGGCGGAATTGAACCTGGATTGTTTGACTATTTAAATAATGTCAACAATTATAGTGCAATTTTACTAAATATTTCGTACAACAACAATCCACGAAAATACAAATTGGATAGGTAAGTTGAGACACCTAAATTGCGCAGGAACAAAGATATACGTATATGTAATTGAGAAATCATATAGATAACGCTTTTCTTCAAAACACTCGTAGTTAGTTATGTATTGTGTTGAGCAACTGCCGTAAAAGCCACCGGGCTACTGTGATTATCCATAGCATTATCATGGTCGTCACTCAACTAGCGGTCAACGGCTAATGACGCGGCAGTATTTCTGGGCAGTTATTGCCTGCGAAAGCCGTCAGCACGTGGTTTTAGGCCGATGTGTATTCGGTTTTGTTGCCGACCACAGACGCATTTTGAGGTAATCGTCAAACTACGAAGAATTGTGGACGCTTGTGCAGTAGAAGAGTCTGTTCGGCTAGGAAAACGCGTCTGATAGCGCTCATATCAAACATCATATACAATCAGTTATTGTATAATACGTTTCTTAAGCTAATAGGCGTTCAATAATATACTGCACAGCAGCCGGCCGTGACCCACTGCCAGTTCATCTAGTGCAATTTCGCTATGGATGGCTACGGATTTAGCTTTTGCATGGTACGCTGTGCAAAACCTTTAGTTTGAAAATAAAGCTGATTTTCGAGTGAATCACTGAAGTAGCTATTACGAATACTAAATTAGTATCGTAGCAGAAAAATTTTCTTGCCGTCAGCCAGCAGTTGGGCCATCATTCGCCGTAAAGCCATCACAGCCGGCCATTGCACAATATTAGTTGTGTATAGCTTACCGGTGTGTCATCGTAATGTATTCATTCCTATTTTACACTAGTTGTTAGGGAATTGACCAAACATATTGAACAATTATTTATCGGAGTAAAGCAAACGCTACTGCACTAACAATGTGAATTAGTTTTTAATTAAAAAAAATAACCTTTCAAATAAGGAATTAGTAAGGATTGCATATAATACATTTGTTCGACTAGCTAGCTACACGCAATTTTGAATATAATATAAAAAGAATTTACAAGAACTCCAACTAAAATGCTGCGCTGATACCGTTGGTATTAGCAATGCTAGTTAACATTTAAATGTTTGCGATAGTCGTTTAGGTAAGCCTAGCAAATTCAGTGGCTCGCCATATGCAATTAGCAGACAAATTCTGAAAATTGTTGGAACAATTTATTATCTGTTTATGGCGAGCAATAATTGGATGTAGAAGTATGCAGTCGACGTATTGGATTTTCTGGCGTATAGATCGATTCAATGATAAGACACGTTTGTGTCAAATTTGAATCATGATATTAACGATATGGCGTTTTGTGTTACCTAATTTGCTTCTTAGTTATAGCCATCAGGCTGTAACGTTGATTTCCGATTTTGTGTGACATTACACATTGTAGATACGTCGAGCCACAGAAGCGATGTATTATGAGAAAATACTAGTCTCCTTTTGGTAATAGCACATCCTTGACCGACTCGTAGGTAAGCATGGGTTGCGAATTCTACGAGTCAGACACACTCTCAAGTCATATTTACTGTCCCAGCTGAAGGCTAAGCAGCCCCACCCGCACGCCAGATGCGTGCGGAACATTTGGAGAAGATACACAAAAATTGAGGTAAAAATTAAGCAAAACTGACACAAATTAGCAAAAATTGATGAAACTTTTATAAAAAATAGAAAATTATCAAAAATATATTTAATAATACAGGAACACAGGGCAAAATTTTAGCAAAATTTGGAAATATCATGAGTTCCTGATAATTTAAAGAATTTCCCACCCTTTTTTCACACACTCGCCTTTTTCCGACGACCCCCCCTCCGCCGACCCAGTTAGCCCCGTTCCGCTGATATAATGGACCTTGATTGCTTGTTCACAGAATAATGCGCTCATCTACTCGAATTTTGTTTGTTTCATACGATATGTATGTATGTTCCTATGTTATATACGACATGTCGTACGTAACTGTGTTACATACTATACATTATCATGGGTCCGAACCCCAAAGCATGTGAGAAGTTAGGCTCGGGGATTTCTGCAAGCCGAGCCGAGCCTGGACTTTCAACCTTCGAGCTGAGCCGACCATGTCTCAAGCCGAGCCGACCTTCGTCAAAAAAGCGCCAGCCGGCTCGGCTCGGCTCGACGTGGCTCGTATACAACACAACGTGTATTTAGACAATTTTTTATTCACACATAAACTGCACGGAAGCACACTCTAACTGTGATAATACTCCCGTGATAATAAACACGTGAGTAAGCTGCACATTGTTATTGTCAATATAATATAGTCTATTAACAAAAACACTAGAAATGAAGTGGAGTGGGAGTGGGGCTGCACAACTTAAGCCCCCGCTCACACCCTCCGGGGCACTCTATGCTTTGCAGTGTTTAGTGTGACTACGGCTTCCTACAGTTAAAGCGGTGCCACTGCACATCGATCGCATTTGATGACACCGAGAGCTTATTGATATTTTGGTAGAAGAGTATGACACTAGATTATACATTACGCAATACGATAATTTTGTCTTTTTTTTCGCTTGCTTTGCTCCCCCAACAATTCCAGTCACTTCCCCTCTGGGTTCTTTGGGGAGTATCGGCCACCACCTAGGTTCTTTGGGGGTAGCATAGGAGCAATCACTGGTGGCTGCTACTGCTGCTTTCAGCTGATTGGTTGTTGGCGATTTATAGCTGCTATTCCCTTTCAAGCATCATTTGGGCTAACCCTCCTGGAACCCTTTGTGGGGTACACCCAAAAACCACGACAACATCATGTAACGTGACGTATGCTAGGCTGCGTTAACGTAACATGCAGCATAAACTAGTATGTTGGTTTAGTATATCGAGAATGACATAGCATGCATGTTTCACTTCAGGCGCTAAAAGTCCCATTGGCAGGCGTTAGACTGTACAATTCGTCAACGGAAATCTCTGTGAACGACAGCCCACCAGAAAGCGTCGAAACAATATTATGGTCTATCTGCAAAACTGCAAGCCTCACTCATAACTGACAAAATTGACAAACATTCTTTCGTTGTTTAGTTATGAATTGTTTTCAAATTATCTATAAGATTTTATTCGGATTGGTACTATGCCTAGAGGTTTGGTAGTAGATGATGTCGATTTGGTATTTATTTAGCCATATTATGTAGTATTCTATTTACTACTATGCCCAGAAGTTTGTGTAGTAGATAATGTCGATTTGGTATTTATTTAGCCATTATTTATAAATTGCCAATGAAAGTGTAACATAAAAAAGATGATATGTTTTAGGCAATAATGAGTTTTAGTCAATTTATCCAAGAACTTTGGACTATGATCCGTTCCGAAAATGGCTTGGCACGGGGCTACTTATCAGGTAAATATCAAAACAATTCTATGGGCTATCGATATTTATTATTTGTAGTGGAGTTGTTTTACATACTTTACATATATTAGCAGGCAAATTTATTTTCAACTATCATATTTATGCAGTCACGTCTAGATGTCGGTCATATATAGTTTCACTGTGAAGCTGTGTCCACGGCTTGCGTCTGATCTGATCCGCTTTGTGTTCATATTGAATCCTATCCGATTCTATACGACCGAACTCTGTGCCTACCGTATACCTATATATGTTTTTGTAATTTTACACTCAGTATTCGATTCAAATTCGATACAATAGTTCTTGCTCTGTCGGATCTGGTAACACGCAATGTAAATACAACCTTAGAATAAGAAATTTCATAAAAAAACGTTTTTCAAAATTCAGCGGTTTATCTCTTCGCTACTACTGAAAATCAGCTACTCATGCTCTCGATTTGGGAGACAAAATTATGATCAGAAACGGACAACTACAAATCATCCTATTTTTCATTTCTAAACGATTTTACATAATTTACTTTACATTTAATTAAGTTACGGTTTTAAGTTTACAATCCCTACAAGTTCCAACGAAAACATTCTATTTCCCCAATTTTGAATGATTTTACGGAAGTTTGCTCTACATAATTTTAGCATCGGTCAGTGGTTCCGAACCCACCGCAAACAACCAATGTCAGAGTTTGATTTTCAATTTCGAATGCCTTTACAGAATTTTTTGTTACATAATTTTTGTGACGGCCAGAAGTTTATAACCCAATGCAAACAACTTCCTGAAGTGCTCATTTTCCAATCTTGAATATTACAGAATTTTTCGTTGCATAATTTTAGTGACGGTCAGAAGTGGACAACGCGACGCAAACAACTAACGAAAGCGTTCCATTTTCAAATTTTAAAAGATTTTATGCCAATTATGAACGAACATGCGGCTGTGTTAGTCGAATTATTGCGCAAGAAGCAACGAGGCTCTGTTGGACAACCGATAGAAATTTCGAAACTCCTTGTATTGTGCACACTGGATATTATATGTGGTTAATTTAATTTTGTTTGTTGTTTCAAAGCATGAATTAACACAGAACACGGTTCAGTTTATTTAACTTACCGAATGTTTAGCATCTACTGGCACAAAACATAGTCCAGTTAATTTATTATATACATAATTTCAATACGATGTCCTATTGAATAATAAGTTCAGGATAAGTACTACAAAGCAAAATGTTCATGAAGATGTCATCTTCTGTTTTTCAGCTGAAAAATCGCTAAAATATCGAGTTTTCAAGAGCTTAAAAGCGGTGGGAACGGGCACCGCGAAATCGGCGGGGAAAGAAGACCCTGTTGAGCTTGAATAACCGAATAACTGAAAGAAGACAATAATGAGAAAGATTTTGAACTATCTTTGTAGCGCAGCACTTTGTTTTAAGATCTATATAAAACATTCATTATGAAAGGTCCTTAGGTTATAAAAATAACGCAGCAACATCTGGCAAGTAAAGTATTATACTAAACGGTTTTTGTCACATCCATCAGGCTGTGACTTGCTTTTTCGCCTCCAATAGCTCGTTATAATGGTATGGATTGCTTTTCCGACGCAACGCACTTACATCTGAAATACAATTTATAAATCTACGTGTCACATTCACATGTAAACAAAAGTATATTCAGTTCTTTATTTTGCTTTGTGTTAATGAGACAGATTGTCGTACAACCATGGTAAAGCTTATATCTTGGCAAAGATTTCATTTTAAAATTTATATTTGCGTAGAATTGCATAAAAGTTATTGCACTAGTATAATGCGAATTGAGTATAATTTAGTGCTGAAGGCTCATGTGTCATTAAGATAAAACATCGAGACTCAGTTTAATTTAAATCATGAACGAGCGTCACATTAAGGAGATTCCAGATTTGAAGCGAATTGCTGACAAGCGATAACAGTTCAGTCGAAACTCAAGCAATGAGGGGAATTACCAATCTAGTGAAAACATATATTTAAATTAAGCAATAGCTTCAAAAACCTGTATCAACTGAAAACAAGCTTAAATTGTTTTAGAGTGTCTAAAACGACATGTTTCTTTGATTATGCTAAATCCAAATAAGATAAGCTATATATTATTTATAATTATAAAGTCATAAGTTTAAAAGTTCATCGATCGTAAATTTGACATTTAAACCTTCATTGATACAGTTGAAACTCCAAATGCTGCGTGTCGATCCTGTTGCAATAGCACATACCCGATACGTTTGCCATGCACTATTTGCGTTGTGAGCACAGACGACAGTGGTCGGACATGAAGAGCTTACTGTGCAATACAGCTGTACTGGTGCTTGAAGCTTGGACTGGATGACAGAAGGCGAAAACAAAGTCACAGCCTGATGGATGTGACAAAAACCGTTTAGTATAATACTTTACTTGCCAGATGTTGCTGCGTTATTTTTAAGTAAACTAAGGACCTTTCATAATGAATGTTTTATATAGATCTTAAAACAAAGTGCTGCGCTACAAAGATAGTTCAAAATCTTTCTCATTATCGTTTCTTTTCTTATTCGGTTAGTCAAGCTCAACAGGGTCTTCTTTCCCCGCCGATTTCGCGGTGCCCGTTCCCACCGCTCTTAAGCTCTTGAAAACTGAAATATTAGCGATTTTTCAGCTGCAAAACAGAAGATGACATCTTCATGAACATTTTGCTTTGTAGTACTTTCCTGAACTACTCATCCATAGACATCGTATTGAAATTATGTATATAATAAATTAACTGGACTATGTTTTGTGCCAGTAGATGCTAAACATTCGGTAAGTTAAATAAACTGAACCGTGTTCTGTGTTAATTCATGCTTTGAAACAACAAACAAAATTAAATTAACCACATATAATATCCAGTGTGCACAATACAAGGAGTTTCGAAATTTCTATCGGTTGTCCAACAGAGCCTCGTTGCTTCTTGCGCAATAATTCGACTAACACAGCCGCATGTTCGTTCATAATTGGCATAAAATCGTTTAAAATTTGAAAATGGAACGCTTTCGTTAGTTGTTTGCGTCGCGTTGTCCACTTCTGACCGTCACTAAAATTATGCAACGAAAAATTCTGTAATATTCAAGATTGGAAAATGAGCACTTCAGGAAGTTGTTTGCATTGGGTTATAAACTTCTGGCCGTCACAAAAATTATGTAACAAAAAATTCTGTAAAGGCATTCAAAATTGACAATCAAACTCTGACATTGGTTGTTTGCGGTGGGTTCGGAACCACTGACCGATGCTAAAATTATGTAAAGCAAACTTCCGTAAAATCATTCAAAATTGGGAAATAGAATGTTTTCGTTGGTACTTGTAGGGATTGTAAACTTAAAACCGTAACTTAATTAAATGTAAAGTAAATTATGTAAAATCGTTTAGAAATGAAAAATAGGATGATTTGTAGTTGTCCGTTTCTGATCATAATTTTGTCTCCCAAATCGAGAGCATGAGTAGCTGATTTTCAGTAGTAGCGAAGAGATAAACCGCTGAATTTTGAAAAACGTTTTTTTATGAAATTTCTTATTCTAAGGTTGTATTTACATTGCGTGTTACCAGATCCGACAGAGCAAGAACTATTGTATCGAATTTGAATCGAATACTGAGTGTAAAATTACAAAAACATATATAGGTATACGGTAGGCACAGAGTTCGGTCGTATAGAATCGGATAGGATTCAATATGAACACAAAGCGGATCAGATCAGACGCAAGCCGTGGACACAGCTTCACAGTGAAACTATATATGACCGACATCTAGACGTGACTGCATAAATATGATAGTTGAAAATAAATTTGCCTGCTAATATATGTAAAGTATGTAAAACAACTCCACTACAAATAATAAATATCGATAGCCCATAGAATTGTTTTGATATTTACCTGATAAGTAGCCCCGTGCCAAGCCATTTTCGGAACGGATCATAGTCAAAGCTCTTGGATAAATTGACTGAACTCTTCATTATTGCCTAGAACATATCATCTTTATGTTACACTTTCATTGGCAATTTATAAATAATGGCTAAATAAATACCAAATCGACATTATCTACTACACAAACTTCTGGGCATAGTATCATTTAAATAGAATCTTATACATAATATGGCTAAATAAATACCAAATCGACATCATCTACTACCAAACCTCTAGGCATAGTACCAATTAAATAAAATCTTATAGATAATTTGAAAACAATTCATAACTAAACAACGAAAGAATGTTTGTCAATTTTGTCAGTTTTGTAAGTAAGGCTGTCAGTTTTGCAGATAGACCATAATATTGTTTCGACGCTTTCTGGTGGGCTGTCGTTCACAGAGATTTCCGTTGACGAATTGTACAGTCTAACGCCTGCCAATGGGACTTTTAGCGCCTGAAGTGAAATGCATGCTATGTCATTCTCGATATACTAAACCAACATACTAGTTTATGCTGCATGTTACGTTAACGCAGCCTAGCATACGTCACGTTACATGATGTTGTCGTGGTTTTTGGGTGTACCCCACAAAGGGTTCCAGGAGGGTTAGCCCAAATGATGCTTGAAAGGGAATAGCAGCTATAAATCGCCAACAACCAATCAGCTGAAAGCAGCAGTAGCAGCCACCAGTGATTGCTCCTATGCTACCCCCAAAGAACCTAGGTGGTGGCCGATACTCCCCAAAGAACCCAGAGGGAACCGACTGGAATTGTTGGGGGAGCAAAGCAAGCGAAAAAAACGACAAAATTATCGTATTGCGTAATGTATAATCTAGTGTCATACTCTTCTACCAAAATATCAATAAGCTCTCGGTGTCATCAAATGCGATCGATGTGCAGTGGCACCGCTTTCACTGTAGGAAGCCGTAGTCACACTAAACACTGCAAAGCATAGATGTCCCGGAGGGTGTGAGCGGGGGCTTAAGTTGTGCAGCCCCACTCCCACTCCACTTCATTTCTAGTGTTTTTGTAAATAGACTATATTATATTGACAATAACAATGTGCAGCTTACTCACGTGTTTATTATCACGGGAGTATTATCACAGTTAGAGTGTGCTTCCGTGCAGTTTATGTGTGAATAAAAAATTGTCTAAATACACGTTGTGTTGTATACGAGCCACGTCGAGCCGAGCCGAGCCGGCTGGCGCTTTTTTGACGAAGGTCGGCTCGGCTTGAGACATGGTCGGCTCAGCTCGAAGGTTGAAAGTCCAGGCTCGGCTCGGCTTGCAGAAATCCCGAGCCTAACTTCTCACATGCTTTGGGGGTTCGGACCCATGATAATGTATAGTATGTAACACAGTTACGTACGACATGTCGTATATAACATAGGAACATACATACATATCGTATGAAACAAACAAAATTCGAGTAGATGAGCGCATTATTCTGTGAACAAGCAATCAAGGTCCATTATATCAGCGGAACGGGGCTAACTGGCTCGGCGGAGGGGGGGTCGTCGGAAAAAGGCAAGTGTGTGAAAAAAGGGTGGGAAATTCTTTAAATTATCAGGAACTCATGATATTTCCAAATTTTGCTAAAATTTTGCCCTGTGTTCCTGTATTATTAAATATATTTTTGATAATTTTCTATTTTTTATAAAAGTTTCATCAATTTTTGCTAATTTGTGTCAATTTTGCTTAAATTTTACCTCAATTTTTGTGTATCTTCTCAAAATGTTCCGCACGCATCTGGCGTGCGGGTGGGGCTGCTTAGCCTTCAGCTGGGACAGTAAATATGACTTGAGAGTGTGTCTGACTCGTAGAATTCGCAACCCATGCTTACCTACGGTCGGTCAAGGATGTGCTAGTTACCAAAAGGAGACTAGTATTTTCTCATAATACATCGCTTCTGTGGCTCGACGTATCTACAATGTGTAATGTCACACAAAATCGGAAATCAACGTTACAGCCTGATGGCTATGATAAAAGCAAATTAGGTAACACAAAACGCCATATCGTTAATCCAGCATCAATTCTTGACACAAATACGTGTCTTATCATTGAATCGATCTATACGCCAGAAAATCCAATACGTCGACTGCATACTTCTAGACCAATTATTGCTCGCCATAAACAGATAATAAATTGTTCAACAATTTTCGTATTTGTTGCTAATTGCATATGGCGAGCCACTGAATTTCCTAGGCTTACCTAAACGACTATCGCAAACATTTAAATGTTAACTTACATTGCTAATACCAACGGTATCAGCGCAGCATTTTAGTTGGAGTTCTTGTAAATTCTTTTTATATTATATTCAAAATTGCGTGTAGCTAGCTAGTCGAACAAATGTATTATATGCAATCCTTACTAATTCCTTATTTGAAAGGTTATTTTTTAATTAAAAACTAAACCACATTGTTATTGCAGTAGCGTTTGCTTTACTCCGATAAATAATTGTTCAATATGTTTGGGAATCCCTAACACTAGTGTAAACGGAATGAATACATTACGATGACACACCGGTAAGCTATACACAACTAATATTGTGCAATGGCCGGCTGATGGCTTTACGGGCGAATGATGGCCCAACTGCTGGCTGACGGCAAAGAAAATTTTTCTGCTACGATACTAATTTAGTATTCGTAATAGCTACTTCAGTGATTCACTCGAAAATCAGCTTTATTTTCAAACTAAAGGTTTTGCACAGCGTACCATGCAAAAGCTAAATCCGTAGCCATCCATAGCGAAATTGCACTAGATGAACTGGCAGTGGGTCACGGCCGGCTGCTGTGCAGTATATTATTGAACGCCTATTAGCTTAAGAAACGTATTATACAATAACTGATTGTATATGATGTTTGATATGAGCGCTATCAGACGCGTTTTCCTAGCCGAACAGACTCTTCTACTGCACAAGCGTCCACAATTCTTCGTAGTTTGACGATTACCTCAAAATGCGTCTGTGGTCGGCAACAAAACCGAATACACATCGGCCTAAAACCACGTGCTGACGGCTTTCGCGGCCGATAACTGCCCAAAAATACTGCCGGCCGTCCATTAGCCGTTGACCGCTCATTAGATGACGACCATGATAATGCTATGGATAATCACCAGGTAGCCCGGTGGCTTTTACGGCAGTTGCTCAACACAATACATAACTAACTACGAGTGTTTTTGAAGAAAGCGTTATCTATATAGATTTCTCAATTACATATACGTATATCTTTGTTCCTGCGCAATTTAGGTGTCTCAACTTACCTATACGAGATATCTATTTCTCGTGGATTGTTGTTGTACGATATTTTACATAAAATTGCACTATAATTGTTGACATTGTCTAAATAGTCAAACGATCCAGGTTCAATCCGCCTTTGCGCTGAACTTATATTCAAGATTAGACGAAATACGACGTATTTCAAGAAGGGAAGAGTTAAAAGCAAAAATAATGCGATTAAGGCTCTATATAATATGCTGAATGAATAATTTTAACAAAATACCCTCACAATAAGTGCGAAACGTATTTCAAGAAGGAAAGAGTTAAAAGCAAAAATAATGCGATTAGGGCTCTATATAATATGTTGAATGAATAATTTTAACAAAATACCCTCACAATAAGTGCGAAACGTATTTCAAGAAGGAAAGAGTTAAAAGCAAAAATAATGCGATTAGGGCTCTATATAATATGTTGAATGAATAATTTTAACAAAATACCCTCACAATAAGTGCGAAAAGTTATTTCAAGAAGGAAAGAGTTAAAAGCAAAAATAATGCGTGGGTTAGGGCTCTATATAATATGCTTGGAAATGAGCAATTTTAACAAAATACCCTCCCAGTAAGTGCGAAACGTATTTCAGAGAAGGAAAGAGTTAAAAAATAAAAATAATGCGATTAGGGCTCTATATAATATGTTGAATGAATAATTTTAACAAAATACCCTCACAATAAGTGCGAAACGTATTTCAAGTAAAGGAAAGAGTTAAAAGCAAAAATAATGCGATTAGGGCTATATAATATGTTGAATGAATAATTTTAACAAAATACCCTCACAATAAGTGAGAACGTATTTCAAGAAGGAAAGAGTTAAAAGCAAAAATAATGCTATTAGGGCTCTATATAATATGTTGAATGAATAATTTTAACAAAATACCCTCACAATAAGTGCGAAACGTATTTCAAGAGGAAAGAGTTAAAAGCAAAAATAATTCGATTAGGGCTATATAATATGTTGAATGAATAATTTTAACAAAAATACCCTAACAATAAGTGCGAAACGTATTTCAAGAAGGAAAGAGTTAAAAGCAAAAATAATGCGATTAGGGCTCTATATAATATGTTGAATGAATAATTTTAACAAAATACCCTCACAATAAGTGCGAAACGTATTTCAAGAAGGAAAGAGTTAAAAGCAAAAATAATGCGATTAGGGCTATATAATATGTTGTATGAATATTTTTATCAAAATACCTCACAATAAGTGCGAAACCTATTTCAAGAAGGAAAGAGTTAAAAGCAAAAATAATGCGATTAGGGCTCTATATTAATATGTTGAATGAATAATTTTAACAAAATGCCCTCACAATAAGTGCGAAACGTATTTCAAGAAGGAAAGAGTTAAAAGCAAAAATAATGCGATTAGGGCTATATAATATGTTGAATGAATAATTTTAACAAAATACCCTCACAATAAGTGCGAAACGTATTTCAAGAAGGAAAGAGTTAAAAGCAAAAATAATGCGATTAGGGCTCTATATAATATGTTGAATGAATAATTTTAACAAAATACCCTCACAATAAGTGCGAAACGTATTTCGAGAGGAAAGAGTTAAAAGCAAAAGTGATGCGATTAGGGCTATATAATATGTTGAATGAATAATTTTAACAAAATACCCTCATAATAAGTGCGAAACGTATTTAAAATTGCACTTTCTGATAAGGGATCTGTGTAACTCTTTATTTTCTTGGACGCTTGTGACAAATGGTTTTGGCTACTACAGTTAGATTGCTTTCAGAAATTTCAATGGTGAAACTGGCTATCACATTTGGCAGTATACCCGAAAATATCTGTAATATTTTGTGAAACACATACGAATAAATAAGGAGAAATCCAACCAACATAATTTTTACGAGCAACATACTGTTGAGATTTAGTTGATTACTGCTTTTGAAGAAAATTTGGCACACTTTTGAATAATCACGGTGGTGGAGCTTCAGATGCTTTCAGAAAAATATATTACACTTAAAAACGAAGAGCATCCTAAAAAACTAACCAACATGTCATTGTAACCACAGAGCCTGTTTTCTAGCAGCACGTCCATTTATATATACTAAGCTGCCTCCAAAACATAACTTACCGTTGGAAGTTTAGTCCACTAAGTTCGAGAAAATACACAATTTTTGTATTAAATTCAGTTTTATAGAAAAAGAAGGATAAACCATTTTACCATTTTATTGCAAAGATATCGTCCTATACTTATGCCGTTTACTAGATTTGGTTGGGGTCAAGCTAAATGTGCCACAAATTTCCAAACACTGGTCCTAATAAATTTCTACCCGTTTTCTAATTTACTAATAAATTTCCTAATAAATTTCTACCCGTTTTCTAATTATTATCTTGTAGCAATTAATATGTTGCCAATTTCATTTCCTAGCTAGGTAGTAACATCTTGGATGCTGGTTTTGTTTTTGTTTTTGCGTTTTTCTAAATTTCTACCCGTTTTCTAATTTACTAATAAATTTTCTAGCATGATTTTACTACCCGTTTTACTAATTATTATCTTGTAGCAATTATTATGTTGCTAATTTCATTTCCTAACTAAGTAGTAACATCTCGGATGCTGGTTTATTTTTTTGTTTTTGCGTTTTTTCTAAATTTCTACCCGTTTTCTAATTTACTTAATAAATTCCTAATAAATTTCTACCGTTTTCTAATTATTATCTTGTAGCAATTAATATGTTGCCAATTTCATTTCCTAGCTAATATGACGTAACCTGTCGGATGCTGGTAGTTTTGTTTTTGTTTTGCATTTCTAAATTTCTACCATTTTTCTAATTTACTAATAAATTTATTAATAAATTTCTACCCGTTTTATTAATTATTATCTTGTAGCGATTAATTTGTTGCCAACTTCATTTCCTAGCTAGGTAGTAACATCTCGGATGCTGGTTTTGTTTTTGCTTTTTCCTTTAGAATTTCTTACCCGTTTTCTAATTTACTAATAAATTTCCTAATAAATTTACCCGTTTTCTAATTATTATCTTGTAGCAATTATTATGTTGTAATTCATTTCCTAGCTAGGTAGTAACATCTCGGATGCTGGTTTTGTTTTTGTTTTTGCGTTTTTTCTAAATTTCTTACCCGTTTTCTAATTTACTAATAAATTTCCTAATAAATTTCTACCCGTTTTCTAATTATTATCTTGTAGCAATTAATATGTTGCCAATTTCATTTCCTAGCTAGGTAGTAACATCTCGGATGCTGGTTTTGTTTTTGTTTTTGC